>JAPESX010000332.1:0-20271 GCA_029590615.1 Nemania bipapillata | reverse complement strand
CCTGCAGCAGCAACAGCAGCAGCAACAGGAGAAGATGAAGAAGGATGGCGCGGAGGAGCAGGAGCAGGAGCAGCAGAAACTTGCGACGGCGCTGGAGAAGGTCGAGAGGGAACAGTTGGCGGCGGAGGAGAGGGAGATGCAGAAGCAGCAGGAGGAGCTGAGGCAGGACTTTGCTACGGGTCAGTGGGTGACTGTCCAGGCCTAGTTTCCGCACAAACCCTCATTCCCCCTTGCTTTCCCTGTCTTTCGGTTCCTAATTACCTTGCAACACCCGGCCTTGTCCTACCGGGTGTTTTATAATCATGATAAACGAATGCATTTCGGGTCGGTGGCGGCGACGGCGGCATCATGTTAGCACTTTCGATAATAGATTGGCACAAAACGGTGTGGTGGAGTGGATGTGGAGTGGGACAGACGCTTGATGATTTTTTTTTTNAGTTCCCCGCGTCTGTCAAGGAAACCTTATTGTCACGGCGAGGCGTTTGGAGTTCGAAGCGTGGTATCATCATCATCATGTATGGGTTGGAAAGAACCCGCTCATTGTCGGCTTCTTTGTGCATCAGACTAGAAGACTGGCCGTAGATACGTCATTTGAACAATTCCACAGTGTTTTGACAACTATCCCAGTAGTTGAACGTTCCCCAGTTGTGATCCGTTGTTGTCATTATTAATGTTTGCGTAGGGCAGGTATTGCCAGCACTGAGGAATAGATCCCAAAAATATCCCAAATTCGATTTAACTAGATATACAGGGTCGACTCTCAGTGCTAAAAAGACCAGGACTTGATTTCGGTACTTAATAATGTTGGGAATATCTAGTATTAGAAGCAAAGACGTAAGACGGCGGGTAATTGACGAGCTAAGTGTTAAATAGCAGCCAGCCGGGTTTACCCACCCCTCATTCGCTCTCCGAGTGGAAGTCAACCGAGGAGCACGGCCATGCAAATCGCATACATACTTACGTATACAGCCAGTATAGACAATTTGTCACAAGAAAAGGCGAGTCGAGATATATTGTGTTTGCTTTCTTCTAGTTTCTACCTTCTTGCTTCTGCTAAATAAGAAAAAACCAAAAAGGAATGTCATATCCAAAGACAGACCAAGTAGAACTCGTCAGACCCCATCCATGTATCCAGTACACAGCCCATGAGTAACATAATACATGCATCCCAGCAACCCTTATAATCCAGCCAATAGCCGCAGATAAAAAATATTTCGGTTTGCTACAAATGTTATTCTCCTCCAATGCAGGCCCGGAAACGAGCACCAGCCTCTTCACCGCACCAAACCTCATTTCACAGCCATGTGACCTGGCCTTCCTTTCAGTCAGACTGACACGAGGCTTCGGCATGAGGTTCCGTAGCGCCCGAGCTATCTGGGATGGGTTCACTGTTGCTGTGCCCATGTTGATCTAACGCCGCCTCTAAGCCGCTAAACAAGTCCGGGCTATTTGCCGCATTCTCATCTTGCGCCTGAGGTACCGGTGGCTCGTCCTGCGGTTCTGCCAACCCAGGGATGGGAATCGATTGCCCATCAGCCGAGGGATAGTCTGCAGCTTGGACTGCCGAAGATTCTGTAGACGCAATGGGGTCGTTCTGGACTTTCGGTTCAGTTGCCGAATTTATATCTATGGGGTTGCCGGAGGTCTGTACATCGCCAGATGAGGCCAGTCCAGCTTCTCCTGTCTCCGGATTCTCGGGCGGTGGCTCCACACCGGTCGCCTCCTTCTGGGTTTCCTCCACTACAGACAACTCTTTCGGGGCCAGGCTGCTGGATTCTATTGGTTGCACTAATAATGGGTCTTGCGCATCCGTTATTGCTACTGAGCTATCCGCGGAAGTCGAAGGCATGGCCTCAGTAGACGTTTCCGTAAACGTTATAGCAACATCCGGCATGTCTACATCGATATCCATCGCAACATCGACCTCCGCCATAGGTACAGCATTGGTTTCTGAAGATTCATCCACAGTGCTTGCATCTATGGTGGGGACGGGGCCAGGTACTGGTGGTGCTACATGGGGCGCCTGGTTTGTACCATCTGGGGTAGTTGAGTCCTCAAGCTTAACTCCTGGGGATGCCGAATCATGACTAGGGCTACCGGGTGATTGCGCTGAGATAACTTGCTTGAGGGGGCTGCCTGCAACGTGCGATGGAGGCGGCAACGGGGCAGAAAGATTGGTGTTTGCTGAGGGTAGGTCCTGGTTCGGTGGTAGACTTGCAATTCGGGTTGTCTCCCCAGTCGGGTTTTGAGAAGGCGTAATCTCCATGTGATCAGACTTGGCTTCGCTCTCAGCTCGTGAGTCAACAGTGTCTCCATCAGCACCGTCGCCATCCTCGTCATCATCATCTCCCTCCTCACCATCATCCTCGCCGTCTTCACCATCTTCGCCCTCATCATCGTCGGCCATTTCAATATCAACTTGTTTTGATGCGCTATCGTCTGGTTTTGCGGCCTACATCGTTGTTAGTGAGGGTATACCACATCCTATTATGATAAAACGGACACTTGCCTGAGTCCCGTCGACCTGCACGCCCGGCATTGCAAGTCCAGTGGGAACAGGGTTAACCGCAGTAGTATGCGTGCTAGCTGGCAGAGGCAGCTTCTTCCTCCGACCTCTACCGGGCCCCTTCGGCTTCCTCTTGGGAGGCGGCGGACGCCTTCGTATAGGCGTTGCAGATGTATCTACGGTTGCGCTCGGAACGGGTGCGGCTACGACAGTAGTAGATATGATTTCACCATCAACTGCCTGGCCTTCGTTGAGCGTAACCTCTTGTGTATACGGGTTCCCGGCAGCATCGATACGACGAACAGTAGCCTTGGTTATGGTTGGACCAGGGGCAGCACCGGCAGGGAGATCAGAGGATAGGGTGACGGTGCCTTTCCTTCTTTTCGCTAGATGGGAGACTGAGGCGCCTTCCGCATTGCGAGCAACTTGTTTCCAGATCTTAATCTGAAAGCCCTTCGTGCTGGGATCTTCCTCCTTTTTCTCCGGTTTTTCGGGCACAGTAAGATCAGCTTCGGTTTCTTCCTCCTCAGCGGGAGCAGGCCGCTTATATAGTCGTCCCGAGCGAGCAGCTCGTAGGAGCTCTTGGGTATGGGGCGGCAGCAGTTGTGAATCCTTAGGCATGCCGTGGGGTAGCTCATGTGACCAGACATCGTTCTTACGGGTGAGATCGGGCGGCGGAGGCGGCGTGATGGTTACCCATACCGGGCGCCATTGACGGATGGGCAAGCCTGACGAGCATGATTTAGCAACGATTGCACCCCATATTCTGGGTAGTTATCATTGTCATGTGTAATTTCGGTGTTTAAAATTTGGATGCGGTACCGTGGACATACCGTCAAAGTCATCGTGTTCAACATAACCACTTCGATTGCCCCGGCGCGTTTGGGCGGTTTGGCGAAACTATGTCGATAAAGGCGCTCGTCAGAACATTATTCATACGAGGACCACAAATTTCTTACATTGGGAGCCATGGGCCTAGCGCGTGGGGGAGCCTGATACGGCTATATGCGATGCGAATGCGACTAGATATATTAAGAATACAAGACTCGATATTTTGTAGATGCAGCCAGCAGCGACAGGCAGGCTTAACCAGTCAATCAATTGCCGGGCGCAATTCCAATTGACCTTAGAGCACACAAAACCAGCACGGTGTAGGATTCTATTTCGAGAGACAATAAGGGGAACTGGGACCGAGTTTCGAGTGAGCGAAATGTGATGTTGCAGCTGGCGTTAAAGTTGCTGTCGCAAGTTTGACAATGATGATGTACTTGTAAGCTTTTGCGAGACAGCGCGACTCTTGCTAGATACCTGGGTAGGTAGGCTTTAATAGAGCTGACACTGTGTTTCATTTGATGTACACTGTATAAATCATGTAATCCTAGACTCAAGAGCGGGATTAAAACGCACTGTATCCAGGGGTATGCCTAGGCAGGACACCTGTCGTTGCAGAACAAAGTCTACCATCCAGACTAAGCATCGCTAAGGCTAGGAACTCAAGGATACAGCGTCATGTACTTTGGATGCATATTCTACATACCTAGCCCGTACGTAGGTGATACCTAGGCTACGAACTGTCGTCTTCTGTTTCACACATCATGTATCATCAGACACAAAGAATACCTACATGCATTGTAGGTAGCTGCCAAAACAACGGAGCTGAATGGACCACTGTATTTTATAACCTATACCTGTCAAAGACAACCAGACGCCCCCCGTCCGTGCACCACCTAGACAGATAAGAGAGTTGAGTTCGTGGGGTTGATGTCAACGCCAGCTTTTTTTACGCATGCGCCAAAAAAACACCCCNTTCTTGAGTCTATGCTTCCTCGCTCTCGCCAGAGCCAAAGCAAACGCATCTGACGATTCGCATGCATGCATGATGTACAGTTGTGTGTATATGTGTATATGGTAGTGATAGTCGTAGTGGTAGTACAACGAGTGCATCTGAATCTCTACAACGGCTGTCTTGTGTCGAGATCAATGACCCAGCCCATCCCCATAGCTAAAGGCAAAGAAACAAAATATCGCTCAGTCCCATCTGATCTCCGAGTTAGCCAGCGTACCCTATTTTGTTTTTGTTGTTGCTGTTTGCATTTTGCATTTTGCAACAGGATTCATGTCTTCTCTCACTCACCCTGTATCCTTTTGTCGTGCGCGATCTCCCGAACTGCCCTTTTGCTTGCCCTACAAAAACTCGTTAGCCCTCCCCCTAAGCGTCCAAGGCGCACACTAAACACGCACCGACATGCCTCCCTCGACAACAAGTCGGTCGATCTGGTAAAATTGGCTAACGACGGTTTGCCGCTGCATTGAAAATTCCGTCAGCACCATTCTCCTCTCCATCCAGCGAAATAAAATTGCCAGCCACACAGCTATGCCGGCGAGGAAAGCAGTCCGCACCTTCATGATCTCTAGGTCCTTTAGGCCCTTCTGGATGAGATCTTGTATCTGCCTCGGGTCCTCGACGCCCTTGCTCTCCCTGAAAGCATCCCTCGTCCGGCGTTTCGCATACTCACGGAAGTTGTAGGCCTGGAACTTATCTCCTGTGCGAAGTAGCTGTCGGTACTGTAGTTGCGCAAGCGGGCAAATTACATCAGCTTCACGGCTCTTCAGGGGGTGAGGGGGCAAACGCCAAGTGCACAGCTACCACCACATGCTGTGAACATGGTGACAAAAGTGGAATGTTGCACAGCGCAGAGACGAGATGACAACGAAGATAGGTCAAAGAGCATCATGGGCTTACCAGCGACCGAGCCTGTTGCGGCAGGTCGCCCTTGAGGGCGGAAACGATGGACATGCCGATATTCAGCAGAGTCAGATAGAGCGGTCTGTGATCGGTCAAGTAGCAGCAGTTGGGTGGATAGGTAGGTATAGATTATCGTGGGAGGTGTTTGGTTTGGTTTGGTGTGGTTTGTTCTGTTATGCAATTGCTGCTGTTAGTCTGTCTTGGTGGGTTGCGCAAATGATGCAACAGCATGGCAAATCACAAGTCCCAAGTTCTTTTTCTGGAGCTCCCACAAACTCGGCCCTAACAGCCACCGGCCCCGAGCTCGCGCGCGCTTGTATCGGCCATCTCGGAGTAGCCGTAGGCCACAACAATCAATTCATGGTGTATTGAATTGTTCAATAAAAGTTCATCTCCCACACTCTGCCCAAAACCATTCTGCTTCTGTTTCTATTTTCCATGCTACATATGATACAAGAGTAGATACAATTCTAAATAAAATATAGCCACTTTCAACCTGCCAAAAAGGAGCTTCGGATGCTTAATGAATGATCGCATCCGTCCTTTGCTGCCAATCAGCTATGGCACCACGCAGATGGATGATATGGTCCTCGATATTCCTTGCGGTATATCTCGTCTCGTCGTCTGCATCAAACTCAAGCTGAGCTTTGTCGTCTAGATCGTGTTTTCTTTTCTCTCGCTCGGGGATATGTACCCCTTCCCGATGGTGTTGAAAGTTTGCATCGTAGCAGCGCGCAGTGCAAAAGATAGACGCTTGCCCCAACTGCTCTACGCATTCCCGGCAAAATACTACTAAGGGCTCATCAATTTCCATTCTTGTATCTGAATCAGTGAGGGTCAAACAGCTCGGGCCTGATGAGCACTCGTGTGATCCCTCGGCGTGTGAATCCTATATAGCGCATCGTTAGTGTCGAGTAGCATGGGCTAGGTAGGGAGGCTGTGCAGCGAGACCTACGTAGCCTTCCTCACGGCAAGTTTCTGAGCAGAATAATGTTGGTCCATCCAACACTTTATAACAGTCGGCCAACAGTTGGCATAATGGACAGGATAAGAACTTTTGCGCATCCACCGCCTTATGGCAAACGGAACACGAGGGTAGCGTGTCGGCAGCAACATTCATAGCTGCCTGAGCCTTTTCTTGTCGTACTTGATCCCTCTTGTTCTTATCTAGCTCATGAGCCGCTCGGGCTCGTCGGAGTTCTTCCAGCTTCTTCTGTAGCCTTTGTTTTTGGTCTAAGTCGCCTGTGGCTAATTGGCGATCTCGGGCTATAACACTCATCACATCTGCAACCGGCTTTCCCTCTGAAATCATGTTCATGTATTTCTGCCATTTCGCTGCGCCACCGGGAACGCGTTCAGGTTGAAATAGGGCGTCGATATAAGCATGAGCCCGAGCCGCTGGAGGTTGCCCTGCTTTGACCTGGCTTAGAAAGCCGACGGATACCTCCTCGTATAGCTCAGTGTCTACACCCAAGCATTCTCTTAGCTTGGGTATGAGTTGGTCAGTAGGGATGTCTCGATCATTTAGTTTCTGCTGGAGTATCCGAGCTTCTGTCTGTGACCTGGCTGCTGAGTGGAGACCGAGATTGCGGACTCTATCTCGAAACCATTCTTTCTTCTCGTCGGCTATCCGCTGCTCGATGACCTTTAAGTCAACTTCATGTTGCCGAGCCTTAGCGAATAGGTCATCCAGCTCCTGAAGGAAAACTCTCCGACCTGAGAACCATTCTTTTATAGCCGAGTTCAGATAGCGATCCCTTAAACGATTAATTAGACGCGTCCAGCACTCAGGACACTCAACCACGTGGCTCTTCTCATGCTCTCGAATGCATGCGGCTTTAATGTTTTCCAAATCCTTCGCACATGTGACTGAGTCCCGGTGTCCCTTTTGGAGAGTTTCGATTTCATCCCATGGGTCTAACATATTTGGCAAATAGGGCTTAGAGGGTAGGCTCAGTTTATAAGCCTGCCCTGAAGTTTATTCTTCAAGTATCTAAGAGTCCTTCTAGCGTATTTCTTGAATCAATTAGCCGAATAGAGTTTCGGAAGCTCTCAGAGACTGGTTCTTCGCGACAATCAAGGGGGCAAATCCTCTGCAATCGAAGTAGTGTCGGGAAGGTAGATGCTCAAAATGACCATTTGAAAGTCCTGGAATGGTGATCTTTTGTATGCCACTTATAGGCAACCATAAAAGGGGACTAAAATAAAATCGCTGCTCATAAACTCCTAGGGTGCTGTGAAGATTTCAAGCTGCAAACATGTAACAATTGAGAGCTCTAAAGTCTAGGTGAACATTCGTAGGCAGAGGTAGGTGGATGTATGTATACACTAGATTAAGTTTAGCGTACCCGCCGCTTTTGCTGAGCTGCCCTCAGGCATTTATGCATTATTTATGCAGTGAGACAGAAAGGAACAATATGTCGAAGTGGCTTGCAGCTATCAACAGTATTAAGCTATGTACCCGACTTTGTTATATGCTCATTAATCTATCCTATTAACCATTGTACCTGACCCTGCACCCCATGACAGTCTATCTATCCCTTTGAGTGCGTCTTCAAGTATGCAGACAAACTGAGGGTAGGTCACCCCGGTCAACCTGAGAAGCCCGTGCATAAAGGCAGGTACACATGCTCCACAGAATACTTAACCTATTAAATACCTGCATGTCAGTTTATTTTACACATGTTTTAACAACGCTTTATTGTATAGCAATACAACCGGGATTATTTAATGGCACTTTTAATTGCGTATTGAATAAGTCTAGTTGCTCTTTATATACCTATATATAATTTATAGCGTGCAGTCTGTAGCGTACAGTCTGTGACGTATAATCTGTGGCGTGCGCAGTCTGCGGCGCAGTTTGTGGCGTGCACAGATTTGTGGCGTAATTAGGACTTGTACTCTCTGAAGCATGTATCATTGTATAGGTACCTACCCTCGTGCACGAACCTCTCAGGTTGACCAAGGTGACCTACCCTCAGTTTGTCGCATAGCTCGAAAAAGCTGCCAGCCTTCATTTCTTGATCGTGTACCTGAGGTCGGTACCAATTATTTCTACCAAACTTTCAATTATTCGACAGCACTCACAGTTACACACTTAACTACTACTGATTACTGTACAAACACACGATCGAATCATGGTGAACTCTAATTCCTCGTCCTATATTCGTTCCTTAAATATCTCATTACTGACGACCCTAGGCCGACAAACTACGCACGCAACAGGAGCTCGAGCGCCTACAGGCCAAGTACATCGGAACAGGGCACCCAGACACGACTTCATGGGAATGGCGAACAAACATCTCACGCGACACGTACTCCAGCCTTGTCGGCCACCCACCGCAACTCGCGTACATATCCCTCGCACAGAACGAACCCGCCGCCAAAGTTCGCGCCCAGCTTATCCGCAAGATGATTCAACCGTGTGGGCCGCCGCCTCCACGTGAAGGAGAGGAGCACATGCTACAGACTGGACGGAACGGCAATTGATGACCTCCGCTACGATGTCCACCAGTAGCAGTTGGATATGCCCAGATATAGACGGAAGCTATGATGCCAACAGACGGAGCACTCGACAGACAAGGTTACATGGATCATTCGGCAACGAGGGATATGCATATATTCTCTTCGACTAGCAGAACCGCCCTTTCACCCTTTGTAGGGCAAGTGATCGCTTTTTAGTGCTACATTGGGCATAGTGAACAGTACAAAGTCGTCTTAGTTCCTTCCGACGATGTGCTTCGCCTATTCATCCTCCTCATCTTGTTCCACCACAGCTCTATTTGTAGTTCGAGCCTGTCCTATCCCGCGCACCCCGAGACTTTTCTCCAGCTTTTTATCGAAGTCGTCAGGCGGATCACCCCAGATTTCTCGAATAACTTGGGCGATGCTCTGTGGCGACACCTCGACTTTACCTCGGGGCCCAACACACCACGTAACCGCGTCCTCATCTCCTTCGACCCTCTCAACGACCTTGTCGAGGTACCCTTGTCGGATGAGCTTCTGTAATACAAGGTCGGTCTTATCCATAGGGAGGTTCTGGCTTGCGTTGAGACGGGTCAAGTAACGTCTTAGCTTCATATCGCTGAGTTCGCCACTCGACAATGTGATGAGTGAAATAACGACGGTATAGAAGCCAACATAGGCGGCCTCTTCGGCGGTGCTAGGTATACGTGACGGACCAATGATGGATTGTATTCTATATTCTCTAGGCAGAGAGGAAATTAGGATGTATTGGCGGGAGGACGCAGACGCCTGTGATGCGCCTCTCTTAACGGCTTCTAGAGTACGAGCAATGTGCTAGTCAGTAGGGCTACGCAGAATATGGAGGTGGTATGGGCGCCGAGAAACCATAACTATATATGTATCTGACGGTTTCTTACTTACTTTGCTTGTCTTTCAATGTGCGCCTCTCCCTAACCGGCAACTCAACCATCTCCATGCCAAAGACTTTCTGTAATTGTTCTTGTGCCGCATCGAACACTTTCCTAAAGGACCTTGCGTGAGTACCAAGAACTATCATAAGAGATAGTCAGTAAACAACCCCGTCCAGAATGGTACGTCGGCCTAGTTACCCTTGTCTCTTATTCCGTCGCGTCTGATGGGCATCCTGGCATATTCGCAGGCTAGAGCATAACGCACGAGCTTCTTAACAAGCTGATCGTCGGAGGTGCTATCAGCACCGGTGTTTCTATCCATATCGATATCGCCTGTGTCGTCATTTTCGGAGGATTGGGAGGCGGCGTCGGATTCTGGACCACGCTTTACCTGGCGCCGGTTGCGAGGATTGTCTTCATCCTCTTCCTCTCCACGGTGGCCCGTCCGTCGGCGCTTTTGGGTCTGAGGGGGCATGGTAATGCGATGTGCGCGTTTAGACTCAGAAGTTATCCGTCGTCGTCGGCGTGTACAGAAGATAGTGAGGGGCTGTAGGACAGATTAATAGTTATGAATCTTCTAAATCGTAGGTAGTACAAGTAGTACTCAGGTATTTGTTTCACCGTAAAATGACTGAATATATATCTATTACAGTTTAAGAAGGTAGATAGAGGTGGGCTGTAATTACTTCCAAATTAAAGTCTGGGTTGATACCTACATACATGATGTAGCTGCACATTAGTAGGCGTGTCATAACTTCCTGCATGTAATTTAGGTGTGCAACAATGCGCCTGGCCCAGTCGCGTCTATCGGCAAGGTTCCTAGGCTAAGATATGTACCTGCAAGTAGATAGTTTACCTGCAAGTAGATAGTTCTGCTTTATCGGACTGCGCTAGATAGATAAGGATAAGATAACGAAAATTTCCAATGAGCCTAACTCGGTACAGAATATATCGAGACAGGCTTGGGTAAAATATCTGGGTGTAAGTAGTAATTACTACACCTATATAATGACATATAGTCGACTTTTTGAACAAAAAAAAAACCGACTCTTAAACCATACCTCCTCCTCTCCCTCTGCCTCTCTCTATGATCGCAAGATCCGCCCACGTCGGCGCTGTGTGTCTCAGATGCCGACTACAACTCCGGCAATTCACGCCAGCCCGTTACATTTCAACAAGCGATGCTCCCGGCACCCCTCCTAGCGCCCCTCCCAGCGTTCCTCTGAATGACCCTCCCAGCGCCCATCGTCCTCATGATCGAGCCGACGGCGAGGATGCGATTCAGGACGCCGCCACTCCAGGCGAGAACCCCGAGTTGCGGCCGTATCGGTTGAGCAAAAAAAAAGCTTCATCGCAAAACGCATTTTTCTAGCGGCCGCCTCTTGAAGGAAGCTGTAGCTAGTTTGGGCACTGACGTGCTCGGCAAGCCTGCGTACGCCATTGTCATGAGAGATGGCGGCAAGGTGAAGAAAAGAAAACTCCCCAAAGCGAGCGTCGACGAGGAACCCGGATCCTCTGGAAACATAGCCGAAAGCATCGAGGCTCTTATTGACAGCCAACGAGAATCGCCGGCGCAGGACGAAGTTCGATCTAACATCGAAGGTTTACGGCCAACGACGGACACGGTTTTGCTCGAAAAGGACTTCAGAAAGCTCCAACGCCTCTTGACCCGCGGTTTCCTGAGCACCCAGCTACAAGATTACTTAGAAAGCTTTGAAAAGCCCGAAGTCGGGGAGGCGACTACCAGTCGCAATTTCAGTTGGATCCGCTCCGTGACTCACTGGGAGCCCTTGCCGACTGATTCAGCCGCCGTCGATAACTCGAACATCAAGCTACGAGGCTATGTACCGGATAAGACTCCCGCCAAGGGGAAATTAGCTATCCGTATAATGCGCGAGTGCTGGGGGCTGTCTATCGCCGAGGTTCTACAAACTCAGTTGGGCGAGACCTGGATTAAAATGGACAACAGTGAATTTGTTCTATTAATGCGTGAGTCCCGATTATCTCTCCAGGCCTTCTACCGGCTACATCCAACGGGGCACTGACATCGGCGTTCGGGTTCATAGGTGGCACACAGCGTTTTATGAATACTTTGGGCGATGTCTGGCTGGAGCCTGGCGAAACGATCGAGGCATTCCGCAACCAAAAAATGCTCCGGCTTGTTACCACACAACAAAAAGTCGATACGCTCATCCGCGATCTTCATAAGACACTAAGAAGCATCGTGACGAAGACATTCCCTATTTTTATCGCTTCCTCTGAAACGCCCAACGACGCCACTCTAGAGGAACTTGGTCGAATCACAAATACATACGTGAGAAAGAGTCAAACTTCATTAAGGGTCAGTCGTGAATTTGCCCTCTATTTGTTCCTCCCTGTAACTGACAATTGTGAAAATAGTTGCATGTTACGTGGATTGAACTCAAGTCACGAGCTGCCAAGGGCTTCGCCCATCTCGAGGATATGGCTCACATTGTCTTCCGTCTTCTACTCACTGCTGTTGGGCCTCGACAAGCTACATCTACCCTCCTTTCACCCACAGTGTCAGGGGCACATCCTGGTCGGCTCATCGTAGATACCATGAGCAAGAGCAAGCTTGGATGGAAGGACAGATTATCACAGTGGGCACGTTATACGCAGCCAGTGACACCGAAAGATAGCGCCGTAGACACAGTATTGCCGCTCACGCAGTTCAAACTGCCATTTGAACCCTCGAAACCAACCGAGAATCTGAATGAGAACCTAGAGTTCTTCCCAGACACCCCGTTCCCCCCCTATCCTGTTAAATGGTCCAATGTTTCTCGGACTTCGACAGTCGCCCACTTCGGTCAGGTCTTACACCCATACGACCCCTTGAATCCGACACCGTCCCTCCCAAGCCTACTGGCGAACACTAACAAACCTATATTCGTCCCCACATCGCCACACCCTCTCTATCTTACAAAGTTCGACACGGATAATTCAAATACCAATCTGCCTCTCGTTACTACAAAATCTACACTCGTCCTCCATTTCTGGCCGTCCCCAAGCTCAAACCCAGTGGAGAAATTGCTCTCTTCAAAAAAGTCGAAGGCAAAGTCGAAGGCACCGTCAGCCCACGCAGGCGACACTCCCCCGGCCCCACTCCTCGAACTCCGCCTCACAACCTCCGATAACGAGGTGAAAGGGGTCGAGAGCCTGCGAGCGATTAGCCGCACACACCACACGGACGTGATGCTGCCCTCGTCGCTCGTCGATGTCCGCTTCACGCAGACACAGCACGAGATGCTCCAGGCGAAAGACCACGAGACCCTCACAGGCTGGCAGCCCCTCGCCGACTTCCTCGGCGCCTCACGTCTCGACCTCGAGAACGGAAAGCTAGAAGTGCCGCCGCGCCAGCGCTTCTTCGTCCCCCGGAGACTCTTCACCAAGATCCCCTCGCCATTCCAACCCTCGTCCTTGTTCACGGCCCGGGGCTACCAAGCCAGGGCTGCTAATGAAGAGCAATATGAACAACAGCAGGAGGAGGAGGAGACTCAATACAGCGAAGACGGTGACCTCGTGAGCATATCGTACGAGTTCGTCGGCTTGGAATCGCATCTCTCCGCCACGGTGCCGTACGAGGGCCACCAGCTGACATACACATCAATCGAGGCAGGCCAGGGTGGCGGTCGTCGCGCTGAAATCACCCTGGAGCCTATAGAGTACCCTCATTCCACCAACTCGTCGGCTGAGGTGGCAAACAGACGTAATCAACAGGAAGACTTCCTGGCCTGCTGTTCCAAGTTAGTTGCGGATCGCTCGTTGTGGCGTGGTATAGATAACTACAAGCCTAGGGCTTGATATGTAACAAATGTAGATGTAGTATTAGTACAGATCTCAAGAGCTGTTGTATATCATTCACACCATAGACATGTAAAGATTATTATGTAGTGCCCATAGTAGTGTTACGTAGATAGGTATGTAAGGAATATTCGGTTAGGGATGACGTTAAGACATGCAGAGGATGCAATGTAGATTAGCAGCTCTACGAGTATACATCGTCACCTAAACCAAGATCATTTCACGTCACGTTAAGATAACACAAGAACGGAGCACGGTCTACGACTCTATTTTGCTAGAAGCACATGGACGAGAAAAAAAATGACGAAATATTTCCTTTACCCATTCGCAATCATTCCCGACCGATATCAACAGAACGTGCGAACGAAAAACCGTGATAAGCGCCAATCCGTCATGACATTCCCCATTCAGTATACCAACCCAAGCCGTTTAGATCATGAGCTGTTTACTTCTTCTTGGCAGCGGACTTGGTCTCCTTGCCCTTGGTCTTGGTGTCCTTCTCAACGGACTTGATGACACCGACAGCGACGGTTTGACGCATGTCACGGACGGCGAAACGTCCCAGAGGAGGGTAGTCAGTGAAAGCCTCAACGCACATGGGCTTGGAGGGAACCATCTTGACGATGGCGGCATCACCAGACTTAACGAACTTGGGGTTCGCTTCGACGCTCTTACCGGTACGGCGGTCGATCTTCTCGAGGAGCTCAGAGAACTTGCAGGCGATGTGGGCAGTGTGGCAATCGAGGACGGGAGCGTAACCAGCACCGACCTGACCAGGGTGGTTCAGAACGATGACCTGAGCGTTGAAAGACTCAGCACCGAAAGGAGGATCGTTCTTGCTGTCACCAGCAACGTTTCCACGGCGGATATCCTTAACGGAGACGTTCTTGACGTTGAAACCAACGTTGTCACCGGGGTTACCCTTCTCGAGCTGCTGGTGGTGCATCTCGACGGACTTGACTTCAGTGGTAACCATGGCGGGAGCGAAGGTAACGACCATACCGGGCTTCAGTTCACCAGTCTCGATACGGCCGACGGGAACCGTGCCGATACCACCGATCTTGTACACATCCTGGAGGGGAAGACGGAGGGGCTTGTCGTTGGCACGCTTGGGCTCCTCGATGGCGTCAATGGCGTCGAGGAGAGTCTTGCCAGTAACCTTGCCACCCTTGGGGGTCTCCTTCTCCCAGCCCTTGTACCAGGCTGCGTTCTTGGTGGGCTCAAGCATGTTGTCGCCGTGGAAACCAGAGATGGGGACGAAAGCGACGTGCTTGGGGTTGAAACCGACCTTCTTGATGAAGGAAGAGGTCTCCTTGACAATCTCGAGGTAACGGGCCTCAGACCACTGGGTGGTGTCCATCTTGTTGATAGCGACAATGAGCTGCTTAACACCGAGGGTGAAGGCGAGCAGAGCGTGCTCACGAGTCTGGCCATCCTTGGAGATACCAGCCTCGAACTCACCAGTACCGGCAGCAATGATGAGAATGGCGCAATCGGCCTGGGAAGTACCAGTAATCATGTTCTTAATGAAATCACGATGACCGGGGGCATCTATAGAGCGCATGTTAGTAAATCAAGGCAGCGATAATTACGCATAGAGCCGACATACCAATGACAGTGACGTAGTACTTGGGAGTCTCGAACTTCCAGAGGGCAATATCGATCGTGATACCACGCTCACGCTCGGCCTTTAGCTTGTCCAAAACCCAGGCATACTTGAAGGAGCCCTTGCCGAGTTCGGCAGCTTCCTGTTTTCTTACGTCAGTGAACCATGATCTACTAATTATTTGAGATGAGGGTGAGTCCGCAGCGAGCAAGATCGGTCATTATTGTAACAAGACAATAGAGGGTTAGGCGGTTTTGGGTGCATTATCATGGGTATCACGGGTGGATCATCGTGGGGTGCAAAGGGACTAGGACAGGGCGGGGTAGATAAATTTTGCACCCCTCGGTGGGGCCAGAGATTGGGTAGATCGAGGGGCACGTAGATGGACAATCTAGTGGGGAGAATGAGGTCGAAAAAAATGAAGATGGATAACAAGTGAAAAGAGAAACTAACCTTCTCGAACTTCTCGATAGTTCGCTTGTCGATACCACCGCACTGGTAGATCAAGTGGCCGGTAGTAGTGGACTTGCCACTGTCGACGTCTGCGGTGTCGCAAGTTAGACATCATGTATATGCGACGACGCGGCAGATAACAACTTACGGCCAATGACGACGACGTTAAGATGAGGCTTGGTCGACATCTTGCTGGGTGTCTGCGGATTCTGGGTCTAGAGATTGTAGAGTGAAACTACACAAGGGAGCAAAAGTCAGTCGGCGATCTCACTTCGGCAAGATACTCGAAGAGACGGCAGTGTCGATAGATCGAGCTACTGATGAAAAAGAAGAAAAAAAGAGTGCGCGGAGGAGAGATGTGGATGAGGAGAAGAAGATGCAGCTGTTTTGGAGGTGATGAGGATGGAGGAATACTCACATTTCCAGATGTTAATGCTTGATTAACGGTATAGTGACGAAGAATCAAAAGGAAAATCAGGAAAGAGGGAGCAGAGGGGTGGTGGTGGGTTTTATTTGGAGGACGAGAAGGGGTGGTGGCGCGCGCTCTTGGTTTCTGCCAGCCAGCTACCTATTGTGTTGCGGGGGCATCTGCCCCTCTAACCCCTCCTTCCCATTCAATGCACAAGATCAGATTGTGAAAAAAAAAAACTTTTTCGCCCATTTTCCATTTTCCCCCACATTCACCGCCTTCCGAGTTGAGCCGTTAACATCCACCATCGCTCTCATGATTGGCCGGATACGACGAGACGGTACCTTGGTACTCTACAGTACTTTACGCTAGTTGAGTGTGTGAGGCAATGCCGCGCTTCAAAGTTGCCCGGGCGTATCCACTCTTCATTCACTAGGCTCAAAACCGGGCCTATTGGGTATCGATATAGCTCCAGCTACCAATATCTTGTACCTTACTACAGGAAAGAACCCTTTTTCTTCCACTTACACCATTGAATTGTAGGACATTCACCAAGGTTCTCACGGCCGAAACCTTCGAGCTGCCCATTGCGTATTCTCTATTGTTGCCTGCGCTTCTCACAATACTGCGTTGACGCCGGAGACCTATTCCTAGCCGGCCTGAGTCACACCCCGTCAAAACAGTTTCATACCAGTTTCTCGCATTCACCGTTGGCCCGCTGGCGCTGACAATCTAACCCCCTCTTCCTTGGTGCCCAATGCATGCTGGTTTATGCCAGCTAGAATTTCTGCATGTGCCCCTATCTGACCATTTTCTAATTGGCTAGAAAAAGAGCCTCCAAATTGACACTCTCCACAACCGTACTGGGGCATAATGTACGTCACGCCGGGACCATTCGTCGAATAGAGCAGGGGAACCGCCGGACGGATCAGGTAAGTTGACTAATCGGGCAAGTCGTCGATGCGGTCCGCTAAAATCCGAACACTCGCCACCTATCAAAGTACCTACTGTAGATAGCATCTTACATGATACTGCCTACATAGATATCTAGAACAAACAAAATATGATACCTCTGTCTACCTATTATTAGCCCTACATTCTTGATGGAACGGGGCAGCAAAATTTATCAGACCTATATCAAGCCTACATCCCCCTCCAAGGCAGACAAGACCAAACAAAATAAGCTACCATCTCTAGGCTTATACCCACTTGTCTACAGCACGTACTATCGCTGCTTTATCACTCAGCTATGTACCCACTAGGCATATCTAGTTAGTCGATAGAAAATGATATTACCGTCATCATTCGATGATCCCCCGCGTCCGAAAGATTCTTCGTCACGCCGTCAATCGTCCCCGCCCCTAAACAACTTAACCCGGGATAGTCATGTCCCTCGCCTTGGTCCATCTTTCAGTTTAGGTGTTTTCTCCGTGTATGAATATATATTCTACCAACCTACATTCAGAAGGTTTCTAGTCTACGGGGAGTCTATTCTAGAAATTGGGTTACTGGATTCGTGTCCCCGTTTATATTACGACTTAACGTTGTCTTAGTAAAACCTATATCATAAATTAATTGCTCCCGCATGTGAAAAAATGCTGTTGCTAGCTTTGCGATATCTTAGGACTAATGTCTCAATCAACGTCATCCAGCTCGCCTTCGGGAAGCTGTGGTGTTCGCAGCAACGATACAACATCCGAAACTATCCTCTATTCACGTTTTTAATCAGGATTTTATATCATAGTTTGCCTATCATAACCCACCTTGGCAGAAGCTTCCGCTGTGAACGTTTGGGCGGACTAAATCTAGAAATTGCTCACGTGAGATATTTCCCTCTTCAATAATTCGGGAGTCTGGTAGATAATTACCAACGATCCCTGGTATCGTCATAGGGATTATGCCCATAGATTTTCTTCTTAAAAAAAAAGGATATAAAAAAAAGTGTACAGTCTCTGTATACGAAGATAATCTGATAGAACTGGACAGAGACCATGGAGGGCCACGGAGATTAAGATCAGAAATTGACCCCTGTTTATAGCTAAGATTCTGTATGCGGGGGTTGAAATAATATAGCTGAACATATGGTACATGACTATGAATCCACAGAAAGCCTCTCATATAATATAACGTAGGGTGCTGAGAATTCTCGATAATATAAAAGATTACTATAATTGGAAAAGAATTCGAACGTTTTAAAGTTCCAGACTAGGGGGTTAAATTTCCAATCCCGGAGAATTGGTTTATTGGATCTTGCGAGACAGAATACATATACCATTAATACTGTAGGAGTATTAACAGCGTCGGTTTTGCCTCGTCACATCTTGAGATACCATGTCACCGTCAACATTGTTCGCTGTCTTGCTATTCAAAGGCTAAATACATAGCACCTTCTATAACATATAGCCATAACCTCGAGTAACGCTATGTTAATACATACCTACATAGTGACCTTGTAAGTCAGCTGCATGTTCTATTCAGCCCTATTCTACTATATATTTACGCCGGATCTATATATTTCTTGCAGCCATGTGCCGGTGGGTACAGTTTAAAAAATAGGCCCAACCTGTGATTTATATTGGAACCTGGAGCAAGCCGAGGATCAAATAGGGTGATTTAATTTGACATAGAATCTGTTATAACTAATCAATTGGGATAGATAATATATAGTTCCTTTAACATTCTGCAACGCTAAGCTACTACCTTATCCAGCCTCGGAATTTCAACTATTTCCCCTCTCTGAACTTTTTATTTAAATTTTGTACATTAATCCGCTGGCAAGTCAGAGGAAGAGGTTCGTTGAAAAGATCCATCTGAAGGGTGATAGGTGACAGGAGAAATGAGACACAGAACGAATGAATTAACCCTAACAGCGAGGTCAGAGGGCAAAGAATAAGGCAGCGGGTTTTAGGCAAATATACCTAAGCATGAATATGGATAAGTTAAGTCATATTTGTAATTCTCATGTTCCTTAGTTGGATTTGCAACTCGGACCATTTTAGACTCGTTAGGTAGTGATCATAATAACAACTTGGCTAATCAAAAGTTCAAGACATCTACAAGATCCTAGATAGGATATTACTAAGAAGTGTAGTACTTCCAAATTATGTGTTTCTTCGGCAAAGCTGAATTTGTGTCAGTCCAAAGAACCAGGTAGGTAAAATAGCAAGATTACTAACTACGGGATTCTTTAAAATACCACCAGACCTTGTTGCAGTTGTCTAAGTTTAGAGGGCTATGCGCAGCGGTACAATCCATCATAGATAAGGTCGCACTTGCATGAATAAAGGCAAAAAAGGGGGTAGCATAATACTAACATTAATTTTCAGACCGAGTCTTTTAGCACCCTTAAATATTCTTAGTGGTCTCCTCATTAGAACAGAATGATTAGCTATACAGAATATTTAGATATATTAACGTTAATTATCCATGTCAGGTCAAATCATGGCCCCGGGGCCGATGTCTGTTCGCGTTTCCCATAACTATCGTACGAATTTGCGCGTAATCTATCTCCAAAGGCCGAACTTTAAAAACCCGGGTATTTGACAGGTCTTGAAGTATAAGCCAGGCATGCTACCGACAAAGTGACTAACGGGCAGCACAGCGAAAGCCCTCAAATTCTTTCGTAGCTAGGGTAGACCTCTAACGTCGAAGTTTCTCTTGTAAAGCACAGGCGATGCATACTGCAATCCTCGATTAAGTAGGTAACTCATAATGTATGGCCCAAAAGACGAAAAGTGGATGCAAGCACCGGCCAGCCGGGTTGAGGCTCGGGGCGGCTTCGGCGGTGGCTTGAGATACGTCCACAAAAAGGGCAAGATAAACTCTCGAGCTAGATTCGCACAGAGACCAAAAAAGTCTTACTACACAGCCAAGCGGCCCGCGGCTCACTCTAATTTGTTTTAGTGTACGGACGGCAATGGGCGACGCCGGGTTATCGAGTCTAGAGCCCTAAATGGCCTTCTAAGTGCAGTGGGGCCTCGGTGCTAACCTGCCGGGACATTCCCTGTAATCTCACTCTGTTTACACGTACGCAGCTTTTTTTTGTCCACCCCAGCTTTCTATAGGTATTTCACGATAAAACGGCGCCCGCCGTCCCCAGCCCACACGCACCCACCCTCAGTACCCCCAGATAGCGCAAGACCCTGAACCCGGATGAGTGAAACGTGTTGTACCTACCGCATCCTCCCACTCCCCCCCCCNAATAGATATCTACGCATACAAGTAGACATCGTCCCACGAACACCCAATTGACCGACNTCCCCCCCCTTTATAGTATAGCCTGCAATCCACAGTCCACAGCCCACGAGGGAGTCGGGACGGGCGCGGCGTTAGGTACAGATAGGAAGGGTAGGG
>JAPESX010000331.1:0-20284 GCA_029590615.1 Nemania bipapillata | reverse complement strand
CGCGCGCGCACATCACCGCATCACATTGCCTTAGGCGGCATGTGCAGCGATGGCTGGTCAGGGGCTTTTCAAGTCCTAGTACGTTTCTCTCATTATTTATTTATTCAGTTTACTGTACGAGTATTTAAGTAGGAATATCGAAAAATTGGAGGACCGTTTAGGATACAGAGACTGACAAATTCTAGTCTGCACTAAGAATGAATTGCCGTTAAGGTCATTTATTTAACGTAACGTATACGAATAAAGGAGCCGGTTCGTTTTACTTCTGAGGTCTACAGAGGAGCCATCAATAGGAGAACACGATGTGTCATCTATGCGAGCGTCCATATCCCATAATAGACATATGGTTGGCCACACCGCTACAGGAGAAAATAGTGACATTAATGATGCCTGGTTGAAAACAGCCTCCAGCAGGTGGTCGAAAGGCACCAGCGCCCTGTCTACTTGGACGCTGATGACGTACTCATAGCGACCATTGGCTAACTACCTAATTTGTCCATGTAGCAATAAATCAAGCCTTGTTAAGTCTGCCAAGGAAATAACACTGCGGCGTAATATGACCTACATGTTGAAACTCGAAACGAAACAACTTCAAACCCCCGGTACCCTTTTCTCCGCGCAACCGACTGACACCTACAAGTACAAGCAAAGATGACTTCTTATTCCCGGAATAATTATCTGTCGGCGTCGTGCTCCCTCCTCGACGAAATTTCTCGGATACTCCGCACTCCAAGATTTCTCCTGGAGTGTTTTCCAAGCGCCGTCCCTTAGATAGTTAGATAGGGTCCTCTTACACGCCAATCACTACCTTAACTTGCCTACCCCGCCACTTAAGGATTTAGATCTTCCTGCAATCCCCCTTCTATCTTTAACGAATTATTCTTACTTCTCCGGCTCTAATAGGGAGCCGTCTTTATAGCACACCAGTAGTCTCGGTTGTTGATACAGGGTTCCCGATCGGCCGGCCATAACCGGACATCCCGCGCCACAAGATCAACGTCAACCAGCATCGCAAGCAAAATCGATCCTCACAATACCGAAGGGTGGCTGAGTATGATCGTCGGACCATACATAAAGTGATAGATGATTTCTCTCCTACTCGGTGATATCCGAGCTTTGCTAACCGCTCCGAAGAGGATTAACTAAAGTACAATCTGCACTGCGACCACTTACAACACTTTCGTGAAGGCTGACGGTCCAGTTGCTGTCGGCACTTAACCTAGCCGTCCGGATTCCGATTAGGGCACCCGGCGTTTAGAAGTGGGAGTAACAGCAAACATGAGATGAAGCTGAAGCATCTATGTGAGAGGTGGTCTGTTGACATCGGATTAAGCTTTGATGTACTGGACAAGGGTGCTCTCTGCTACTATCTCCCTTGCACTTACCTATTATGAGTCGTGACTCCTGCAGTACCAATCACCCAATCCACAATTTCCCCACGCGTAGATGTACTTATAGAGACTCAACTCATACATGTACAAGAAACTCAAGTTTGTCCATTCTATTTGCCTCAATCGGCACTTTAGATACTAAACCGGACCTTAGATGTGTATAAATATATAAACGGCGCTCTGTACGTAGGCTTAGAACGAATACTTTATAGAAGTCTTCCTAATATGCGACACCAGAGGCTTAGCCCTAGTCTAAAGATTTCAGGAAAGAAGGGATCTGAGCGGCCTCCCTAGTGTAACATAGGCCACAGGCATGTACATGGAAATAAACCAAGTAGAACCCGACCCTCTGGCTATACCTGGCAAGTATCACAGTCCCATCTAGCTAGCCTGCTCGTAATACCTTATTATCTATAACATTGATAGCATCATAAGCCTCGTTCGTATTCTTGATAGTTAGAGGGCACGTCAAATAATAGACCGCGTCAGTATCACATAAGCTCTAACGATACAAGTATGGGAAGCGTAGCACGGTGGCAACAGGATTGGCTCCAGAGAGATCCAGTGAGGCATATGCTGCACCCGCCGTCACAAGTGTCATAGCGAGTGACGACATTTCTGTCAATAGGGGGTAAGGGGTGTTTTCTACGATCTTTATCACCAGATTCCAACGGGAGGACTTGAATTTAAAATAGTCAAAGCGAGTTCCCTCAAGTTCACCTAGGGCTATTTTTTATACCAAAAAGAAATCAATTCTAAGAGGAAGTCCTACTACTAAAATATGCTAGTTTATAGTATGACAAGCTCACGGTGTGTTTTATTTAAGAATGTCTACAGTAATACACTGCCGCGTATGGCTGCCTTAAAGTAGTCCACTCAAAAGGGATCGCTTATGCATAAAATATGCCGCAGCAGCAACACCTGTTGAAACGACCAACCAGCCGCCGACTCCAACTGACTTCAGTGCCAGAGCAGTTGCGATTGGCTTTGAGGTTGAGAATTCAAAGTCACGCCAGGAAACAAACACGCTCCTGAGCCAGTATTTTGTCTGAAAATCTGGGTACATGGTCACGTTTCGCCCAGTCCCGGGATCTAACGCCCAGCTAGTGCATCCAGATGACCAAATAAGACCCTCTAACCTGTCTTGAACTGTGTCGATATCAGATTTTTCAGCGTCTGGCCTCAACCTCACTATGTCAGTCTTCCGCCTAACCACTGGTAGGCTGGACCTTCCGGCTTTGAGAGCGGCTAGGATAGGCTTGATGACGCGGAGCGTGAAGCCAATCTGACACTCTGTGATGTATGACACTGAACCATGGCCGCTGGCTGTATTCGGACCCATCATGATGAAGAAGTTTGGAAACCCAGAAAGACAAGTACCGAAGTAGGCCGAAGGGAGACCTTCACTGAATTTATCCCACTAAGTGCCAAATATTAGCAATCTTCGTACCTGGTCTTGAGACTCGCACTTACATGGTCTGCAATACTAACACCTCCTTCTCCAAGTACACTGACAGACGACAGGGGTCTAAAGATCTGGAACCCGTTTGCGAGAATGATCGCATCGGCATGAACAACTCTACCCGAGCGAGTGCGTACCCCATCTTTCACAACCTCCTCGATCGGGTCCTGATACACCAGCTCGACATTCTCACGATGCAAGCACTCCAAGTACTCCGTGTCCATGACCCGACGCTTGCACCCGAGTTCCGTCTTGGGGACGAGGAAGTCGTGGTACTTCGCTGGGGAGCTCCTCCGGATATAGTCCCCGATATCTCGCGCTTGCATCTCGCGGATGGGCGCGCCGCTCTCGGTGGGGAAACTTAGGAAGTCCTGCTCCGTGTAGAAGTTTTGCATGGCGCGGTACCCGCGCATGGCGAACGGCACCCACCGCATGGCCCACCGGAAAAGACGCGAATATTCCGGGTTCGGGCGCTCGATTACCCATTGCGCCTGTCGGGCGAACTGGACGACCTTCTTTACGGCCCCGTCACCATCACTGATGGCCGGGACAGCCTGGGTTGCGCTACACCCGTTACCTTTTCGTCTGTTAGTCGAGAACAATATGGATTTGCGGCCTAAAATAACACAAACCAATCACGACAATTTCTTTGCCCTTCCAGTCGAACGAGTGGTCCCACTCTGCCGTATGGAATATTGGGCCCTGGAAGGAGGATGCCCCAAAAATATCACATTCGTTGGGCTCCGAAAGGATCCCGACGGCAGACACTAAGATTTTACATCGGCGGTCATAGGTCTCAGAAGTGTCCAAATTCTTGACGGACACGAGCCACGTCCCAGACGGCTCTTCCCACTTAGCCGATGTCACGATGCATCTGAACCTTACATGTTTCTTAATGTCATACCTGTCCGCCACATTATCGTAGTACGCAAGGATCTCGGGTTGCAGTGGGTACTTGCGAGACCAGTCCGGGTTCAAGCAAAACGAATATGAGTAGAAATGTGCCTCTATCTGCAGACAAATTAGACTACCATCGACTTCCCGGGACGTTGGATATTATATGGAGAGGAACTATACGTCAACCCCGCACCCGGGATATGAGTTCGCCCACCACGTGCCGCCGATATGGCTTGCTTTCTCGATAATTTCGAAGTTACGATGCCCGTACTGTCGGACGAGCTGCACAGCGAAGCCGAGGCCGGACATGCCGGCCCCGATGACAATGACGTCCGTGTCAAGATCCATCTTGAAGTGCTAGGATGTTGATATTTTGGCTACTAGCAGGAACTGCTCATACCTATTGCCCAGATAGCCCGTCTGTGTGGGGTTGGAGTATAAATAGACGTCATGCACGTCGGCGGAAGCTCGGATGGGGTGCGTGATTCAAAGACGATTTACTACATACAAGCGGGGGACTACATGGACAAAGAAGGTAACCGATGCTTCGTCTTGGATATTCGTCATGGAATCTCCCTCAACGCTAACCTCTAGATTATTTCCCTGGGGAATGCTTGACATAGACTTGATATAACACATAGCTTAAATCTATATAGGGTTTAGCAATCTAAAGCTGTCGTTTCCCCTTATAAAAAACCATCAAAATCGAGAGACGATAAGTCAAAGCAGTAAAGGCTTACTAATAGTAAACTTGCTTTTGGGTCTAGTCACGGCAGTTAAAAGAGAAGGGACAAGGGGGGAATACAGTTTAGGAATACCTAGGTAAACTTCCCCAGGGATCTCCCGTAAACTCGATCCCCGTGACGGCCCCCACCTTTGGACTGCGCGCATGATGATTGCGCCTTTGTGAGACAGCAACTAGGTAAGGGAATAACTCGACGTTCATTATACTCATATACCGTCTACTTTTTTATGGTCATTGGACTAGAAGACCACCTTGTTACAAGCTAGCTCGGGCACTATCGTCTCCTTGGCTGCAGCTAGCTTCCCCCTTCCCCGATCATCGCCGACGCTAACCCAACATAAACTTAACTACTGCAATCTGCAGATATAGCGTGATAACCAGTGGGGTCTCTTTTTGGGGTCTTACTTATTGTACCTTTTGTATGGATATGGGTAGGAGAGGTATTCTGTGAACGGTTGAGTATTTCTATCGATTCCGAGTTGTATCCTCATATTGGCTATTTTAGAGAGTTCTGACACCTGAGATAGTCTATTCAAACGGAAGAAATTTTCAGTTTAAATTATTTATGTTGTCGGATTTCTTTCCTTTACATGGTTTCCACCCGTGTTTGATACACAAATGTTTAAAAGTTGGTGCGTGTTTCCCTTCGCCTGAATGTTAGAATCGACCTTATATTTTCTCATGGTATAGAGATTATAGCCGTGGTAGCCATTAATTCTACCATATCTATCTAAGCAATACGTTTGCGGCCTGCGCAATAGGCATGAAAGCATCAACATGAATCTCGCCACAACCTATTCTTTCGACGTAGCCATTACTCTCTTCCGATAGTAAAAGAACATTAACTCTCGGCCATGGAGTTCTATCACTAAAATCCTTTTTGTCGAAAATATCCTGGTTTTTTTCTAGGATGGAGTTACCCCCTTTTAGGAAGTACTGGGTAGATCGCTTCTCCCTCTCGGGGTCCTTTGGCACGGGCGAAGAACTCACATTATGTCCCTCGTCAGAACATGGTTGGGCGATCCAATTCTCTAGAGGTCTCTCATACTCGTTGAAAATTCTATCTTCTCCGCCCTCCTCTTGAAAATCTGCTTCATGACTTGACCAACGGCGGAACAGCTTTTTCTCCCGGTCCCATGTTGGCTCTATATACTCCACATCTGTCTCTTCATCAAGGCCTGCTCTGATGTAGGTAGAACGGGACAAAGCTAAAAATCGATGTGCACGACTCTGTAGCTGTGGCACCAGTTTTCCATCTACAGTAACCGTTCCGGCAACACGGTTCTTATCATCGAGGACTGCGAGGTTACACTTTTCGTGAATTCCCAGCTCGCATTTTCTTCCTATCTTTGCCGAGTGTTGCCCAGTAAGATACAGTGAAGCAACTTTGCCATGTATTTCAAGGGTAGTGGATTCTGTATCGGTAATGTATGCTAATATAGAAGAAGGGTCTAGCGGACGAGGATAGCGATATCCTTTGTGCGATTGAGCTAGGGAGATATAATAAATCTCATCGGTCTCATCGTCGAAATTGCGTTCCCAGTTAGAGTTTAAAGGCTTCCCTGGATTAGCAGAGGCGTCTGTACAGAGGCACAGCGATGGCTTATGATATTTAATATCACAAATGCTAACAGTAGACTCGCATCTGTTGACCAGTTCCGCATCCTCATCGAAACCCCAGTACACGGGATTCATCCAACCAGCCCAGGACCAGCTTGGAAACTTTGGATTTCTCCGGTTCAGAGATCCAACAGGGTACCAGAGAAGCCCAACATCAAATAGCAATACCGGTAGGCCAAATAGGAACGGCGCCCGGAATGACTCCTCAAGCTGTTTTAGTATTCCTTGGAATGCTTTTAGTCTGTCCATTGGGTTCGTTATTGATCTCCTAGTGTACTCTACTACGGCATTGGCGTACACTGTAAACACATTGGTATCCGTAAAGTCTAGGTGGGATATGCTATCAAAAATGGAAAAGAGTGTCCGGTTATCCTCGTAGAACTGCTCCTGGAAACTGCAGTCGTCTTCGCAACTATATTCGACTTGCGCCTCCGAGAAGAACAGGAGCCTCTTTGAGAGCACCCTCTCCTGATATGTCCATCCTCTCGTATTCCATAAAGTGCTATTAATATGGCTGTGTAGGCGATTAGCTATGTGGCAACCATTAATTGTCACACTATGTTGTCTCTGCGTTCTCGGCGCTTCAGAGGAAACTCCTGCTAGGCCGTGGTTCGCATCCATACCAGCGGCAGCAACTATGGTGAAAACAGCACGAGAATATACACGATCCATTTCCATGACATTCTGCTGAATGTTCGCAAGGTCGTCTTGGAGAATACACAAAGCGTCGACCCAAATGTATCGATATCCTAAAGATTTAACAACGTGCATAGCGTCTCTGATTGTCTTTGAGGGGCGCCCGGTATCCGACTGCAAGAATCTCTTGGATGAAAGCTGAGGCAAGTTGGAAGTTTCTAGTTTTATAGTCTGATCTTTACCCCAGACGTAACTCAGGGCCACATAGTGTGCTGTAAGGGGGAGGTTGACGACACACCCGTCGACCACGTCAACAGCGCGTAAGCGTAATTCACTAGTGTGGCCATTTTCCCTCAAATCATCATCGTCTGCGTGCTCCAGGCAGGAGCCTATCCACCCCTTCACGGTCGGCCAGTCAATCCTATCCACTTCAACTTCTCTTCCTAATCGGGGAATTTGGGGGATTGCACTACCCGTATCTTTTCGTAGTGCGATAATTTGCGGACACATCGTTAGATCCGATGTTGGCAAGCCCTGCCCCGACGATATTGTACCTAAATTTTGAGGATCTCGCCGGGATAGGATCACGCTTATGGATAATGGAACACTGCCTTCGACTTTTGTAAAACGGTCTAGGTTCATATCCAAAGGTTCTTTGTATAGATAGAGGCCTGATTCGTCTCCACGGTCGGCTAGTCCCCGAAGAACTTCTGGGGAGTAAAAGATGCTGAAGGTTTTCTGAAGAAGCGCACAGAAGACACACTTATCTTCCTTCCAGACTTCGCCAAAAGTGGCGAAACATTGCACGCCCCGAAAGTAAGAGCCGTTATGCCCTTCTGTTACCTGTCCAATGGTAAACTTGTCGTACGAACGAGTCCAGAATAGGTCTCGAAAGGGAAGCTGACGGCATCGAATACACAAGACTGTAGACATCTTGGAACAGTATACATACGTTGGGGTTTATACAGTCGATACCTTGGACCGTTAGGATATTGACTATAGTGATAGAAAGTTGATAGTCTCGCGAAGTTCTCCGCCTACGCAGGTTCAGTTGAAATTACCTAAATGATCCAGGTCTCATGCGGAGCGTGCCCCGATAAATAGATAAACGAGGAGCAGGGTTATTGCATAGGGGAGTATTATAGGTTACTAGGTACCTACAGGGCTTCCAGACTCCATCAGGTGCCTCTGTCCTGTAGACACTGACTAAGACTACCCTATAATATATGTTGTTGTGTGCGTGTGAGTTATATATAGTCAATTCCTATGAGAAAGAGGTAAATCGACCCGGGGTTAATTAAGTGAGACTTGAAGTGATATTTACTACCGATAATTGACAGCCAAATCTCCCAGAATGAGATATTTCCTTCCTCATATATTCAAACATAACAATCGACTTTATGCTGGACGATCCACATAGTGCGGCACTTGTGGAGGAACGCTACACTCCTCTAGGCTACTTCTGACACTAAAGTTCCCGTGAGGTTAATATAAGCTTTTAGGCGTGCACCAATCCGCATGGTTAAGCGCCTCGTACCGTATGACTGATATTTCTGGGAAGCCGAAACACAGTGTTACATGAGCCGCATCCAGTTGCAGCGTATATGGGTTATATGATTTGTTACATGCATTATCTTATAAGTAGCTCGCATATGAACATGGCAATAGTTTCTTGCTACAATACAACAGGTAATATAATAAAGTTGCCGGGACACGGAACAGGGCTGTATCAAGGGTCGCACGAGCTTAGCTAGATATCATATGTAGATAAGGTGTGTATCATGTCACAGTGCCTCGAGTATATGTAGTTGCCCGATATCGCGTTGTATACCTATAATTATTTAATTACTTGTTTTAGCACTTTCATCCTATCGATGAATAACCAGTAACTACGATATTTACAACCATTAAATTAAACATGTAAGTCAGAGACGGGTACTAGGGGCTGACTAGGCTGGAAGCTTGAGAAATTTCAAAGCGACATGAGATAATGAAGTACAATGATGTAAGATGCATACTTATAAGTTACTTATCTTTAGGGCTAGAAAGCGCAGTCTCTTAGGAGCTTACGAAAGGGGGTGGATAAATCACTAATAGGGGTCGGAGGGTGGCTACGGAATCTTAACAGGTGCATAAAAGGCGGCAGCTCAGCCGGAACTGAGGGCTTTCGGGAACCTTGGAATGGGAGTATCTCGAAGAGAATAAGAGTAGATCGGGGATGTGTGCTTTCAGAGACAATTTGTAACACAAAATCTGAGAGACTGATAGACGATGTAAGGGCGATTATTGTCCAAGAACATAGTTAGAGTCCTCACTAGCTTCGAGCGAGTCTTGAACAAATCCGTAGGGCCATGGCCTGTTGGTGCTAAACAGAAATGTTGACATCCACGTTAGGGATACGAGTCAGATAGAAGCTGCAGTTTACAAGACTTCGAATTTTGGGTAGGCATAGAACCTGCCGCTAAGATAGTCGCTTTGCCTTATTAGTTGATACCACGTCATCTAGTGAGCTGGAGCTGTATTATAGTAGAACGTTGAGCAAGGCAAAGGACAACCGGGGAGTTATCTTCATTTACGTATCGGAGACCGGAGACAATATATGTAACCCTTACTATGTGTTAGCGGTTGGCGAACTAGACGAAAGAAAGATGATATCGAAAACGAGCAGCTTAGAGTGGTAAAACATATCCGAATTGCATATTGAAGCTGGCCACTTGTAGATTGTATAGCCCAGGACCTCAGGCTAGCTGACATAGTGGTCCAAGTGCCCCGGGCGCTAGTGTTAGCTGCCTACCATAGTCGACGGACATGCTCGCAATCTTGCGCTTATCTAATAATCCGATACCACGTGGTGGATTGGAAGGTGGTTGTTTCCATCATCGTGAGGGTCTTTGCAGCTTATCAAATAACGGGAGTAGGTATTCTCTGACAACATTGGTAGTTGAAGAGAACCCCAAATCAAGTAGATATTGGGCTGCGGGTACATTTAATCTAGACCCAATAGTGCCATTAAGACTGGGACGCGGATTGCTGTCGTTATCTGGCTCGCTCCATGCTGCTACTAACGACCTCCTAAAGCTCGGCTACTTGTAAACGGCGTCGCCCGTTGTCGGAATCGTGCGGCGCGCAGACAGCGCCTGGACAGTTCCGCATGTTACGGGGCCCTCGATAGACTAGAGCACGATTCTCGGTCGCAGTGTAAACCCCGAAGTCGGCTTCCACAGCACAACGCGACTAATAGTATGTCAGCTATTTACCTGCCACAACAAAACTTGTCGGAAGAACCACAAGTCTGAACATTTAAACCCATGCACACAATAATCGTACCCAACAACTAGTCGCCAGTCCTGAGTCGGCTAGAGTGCTATCATATCTGGAGACTTGATATCAATGGCACCGACGAGCTTGGCACATCAATATCCGATTCGGGGCGGCGGTTGGACTACGCGAACAAGTTTAGATGGGGCTCAAGTCCGTCGAAGCGCCTTGGCGTAGCGACGGATGGTGCCGACTGTCGAAGCTGGTTCTGCGATACCTATAGTATATGCAGGCGGTGGAGTGAGTAGCAGGAGAGTTGGAGAATTTGCCGAATAATCACAGTCTTCAGCTTACGACGTTGTCATTGTCATCGAAGAAGTGCACAATTGTCGAAGATTAACGTTCAAGGGGTTAGGCGCGCAGAGGAAATGAAGATGATGCTTGCATTATGGCCAAGACGCTCCAATGCCAATGATAGGCATAGAGAACGAAGTTGCACGGAAGCTAGCGCATCTCGGCGTGCTGCGACCCGGGGTATTGGGACCTTACAGAAGGGTGGCAAGGTTACAGTGAACTAGGGCTCCCCCACTAACAGCCTCTACAGTACCTCTGCTGTGCTCCATACTAGACCCAGTGCTATACAAGCTGTACAGGAGAACCTAACCCGAATTGTTAGGTCGATGGGCGATTAATCTTACAACCCCATCGGCGACTGCGGCTGACACTTGTGAACCTCTCGCTGAACTTCTTTTTCAGGACAACGCCTGCTTCCCATAATGCGAGTTTGCGGGTTTGCCACTGTTCAATCCGATAAGATGCCTGCCGATTCGCCCCAATAGCTTCGCCAAGACAGTCTAGAGAGACGTTTGGAGATCTCGCACAATGATAAGCAATGACCGTTGGCCAGCAGCGATGGATAGAACCACATATAACATGGTGTAGCTGGTCTGTCGTTTTCGATTGGTGTCCCAGCTGCGCGCGTGCTCTCTTTCCCTCCTTGTCAATTTTGAGCGAGGTCTGGTCTTGGTGCTGTCGTTGTTGTGTGTCTGCGCGTATTAAGTCGATATCGTCAAATCTGCCATGCGTGCCTCTCAGATTGCAGTCGTTGCTGGCGCTTTCGCCGCCCCGGCATTGGCTTGGAATACCGATGGTAAGGGTTTCTTGGTTTCTTGGGTCTTTTTTTTTTGTTTGCCAACACGGCCTTCGTGAAACCGTACTCTTCGCTAACACGAGTCGTCTACAATAGTCCATCAGCAAATCGCCTACGCCGCCGAGGAGTTCCTGACGCCTCTCACGCGCACTATCCTCAAGCAGCTGCTAGAGCCCCAGTACAAGGGTAGCCTGGGTCTCGTCGGTGCCTGGGCCGATAGTTATCGCAAGACTACCGAAGGCGCCTATACCGACACATGGCACTATATTGACCCGGCTGACGACCCGCCATCCTATTGCAATGGTGAGTTACACGAAGTATTCCTACTTTCGTTAGTAGGGTTCAAAACTGGGTATAGAGTCGCCATGCTCTAGTTTGTCCTATAGCAAATGAAGCCTGCCTATTCCTGGTACAAGCTACGTGCATGACTAACTAAAGGCTCAGTATACCCTAACCGGGATAACACATTGAAGGGGAGCATCGTCAGTGCCCTCACCAACCAGACCCAGATCCTAAAGAGCTGCATCCAGCAGGCTAAGGCTGGCAAGATCCGCAACGGCCAGAACGCCACCTGTGCCAATGCAGTCAAGTTTGTTGCGCACTTCCACGGCGACATCGCTCAGCCCCTGCACGTCAGCGGTATCGCCGCCGGTGGAAACTTCTTCCCTGTCACCTTTGCTGGTGCTGCGACGAACCTACACGCGGTTTGTACCCCTATTTTAATAACCCCTCTCTCTCCTCCCCCCTCTCTTGGACAGGGAGTCTCAAAACCGCAAGGCTAACAATTGGGGGTCTTGGGGATTATAGATCTGGGATGGAGCCATCATCTACCAGCTTGCCGGCGTGAAGTCATTCAGCAACGATACCCTACAGCCATTCTTCAAGAACATCGTCTCCCGAATCCGACAAGACAACTTCCCCACCGCGACGGCTGACTGGGTGTCATGCACTGACCCCGGCAGACCGGAGGGCTGCGCTGTCGTCTGGGCTCGCGACACCAACGCATGGACTTGCGACTACGTGTACTCCCAAATCTACAACAACACCGACATCGCTACCAGCGGTTATGCTGAGGGCGCCTACCCTATTGTTCAAGTTCAGGTTGCTAAGGCGTCTCTCCGAATGGCTACGTGGTTCAACAAGCTCGTTGACGGCCTGTATAAGGATCGCGAAGTTATTCTTCGTCTTAACCCTAGCTGGGTTGGAGGACCTGCCGCCGGTGCATAGACTAGAAAAGGGGATAAGAGGTAGATATTAAAATAAAAGTCAAAATGAGATGGTCATTGAACGAAGCCCTGATCATAACGTATAATGCCAAATAACTATCGGTGCTAGTTTTCTAGATCACAATTCGTCGGAATATTAGCCGAGGAACGAGGTAAGGATAGGAAATCTGTCGAGGAGAAAATGTCTATGGAGAATAGGGGATTAGCGCCGCAGCCCTTTAAAGTTACCCATCCGGGGGTGATCCCCATCGCTTACTATTGGCATAAGAAGTCTTGACATGATGGTTGTATTAAATAGAAGACGTGTTTTTGATTAATGTTAGGGATATCGTCAAGTCGACGTGAGGTTCAGAGATTACAACCTATTTCATTCTGTCACGATCATAGTCCGCCCATCGGATTGCTATCTCGCAATGGTAATGATTGGTGGAAGATCATGGCAAGTTCATCGCTTTCTAGATGACTCCGTGCAAGCGAGTTAAAACGGCGACTTCCCATTATGCAAAACCTACAGTAGGTAGCGAGACGGCTCCGGACGTGGCGTGGATCTGCGTTGTGATGGCATGGATACTGCTGACGGGCTCGCGGGCCACTTTAGACCCTACACTACGGCCCCGAGTGGGGTTCGGCGTGGTGGATTGACGCCGCCAACCAATATCTATAGGTAGTGCAATGAGTTGAGTAGTAAAACTCGAAGACAAGCACCTTCTGATGCTGGCGAGGACGGCAACTTTCAATTTAGCTACACCCCGCCTATGCTCAGCCTAGAAACCCGACGGCCCTTTCCATATACACCACCCACACTATCCTCAACGGATGACTCTAACTAGGACTTGACGCTCGAAAACGACGATAAATCTTCATTCGGAACAGGGGATTTCTCTTTCAAGACATCGACAACGATCGCGCAACCTGGTCTACCTTCCTCTTAGCGGATAACTAGGCGAAGTCTACAGGGGAATAGAGCGTTTTATGAGCTGGGTCATTGAACCGAGGAAGAGAGAAAGTGTAATAATTAAGCCACATAGTATATATACTATTCCGATTGTTTCATTTCTCTATTTTCTACATTCTTATTAAATAGATTGTACTACCTTCCTAGTTTACAAGAGAATTAGGTAGGCGTAAGAAGAGGAAGGAAAGGCAGTAGGAGCTGGAAAGGGGAATATGAGCATTGTGTTCTGCTTTGGAATCTTCTACCATACTAATCTAATATCTGCCTCATTGTGAAACTCAATAGAGATACACATACGCCTGTTGCTAAAACGGAGCTATATCAAACTTTTATTCTATTCTCTCTACCTTCCTTCATCCCTTCTTAGCAAACGAGCACTTTTCTAGCACACCACCAGATGAGACTCTCTACTCTCCACTGTACAATACATATTCATACAATCATTCTCAGCTAAGCACCACCACCCTGCCACTGCGTCACATTATAGTATTTCTCATTTCTAGAGAAAGTTCGTCTGAGGAATAATCCCGCCATGCCGCCCTCCACAGGAACAGCTACCCTAGTAGTAGGCATTGATTTTGGTACTACGTAAGCTCTCCCTCTAGCTTCTGCGATTCATGCGGGATATCACTGCTATAATCGCTTCAATGAGCCCGCTCTGAGCATCAATCAATGCTACATATGTGCCGCTGACTTCAAGTGAAGCTTTTCAGGTGTCTCCTGGCTCATCCATAGGGCCGGTTCCCCACCTGGCCAACCGGAAATTGTTTCCCTCTGGCAGACCTCCATCGACAACCGCCAGAATAACTCGGACAGCCATAAAGTCCCTTCCAAGATCCATTATGATGATAAGGGTGAGGTTTCATGGGGGTTTAAAGTTCCCGCTGGCGTTAAAGCCATTGAGTGGTTCAAGCTACTCCTAGTTAGTGACAAAGATTTGCAAAGTCACCTTCAAGGCTCCTCACATATCGAGGTTGCTAGCAAATCACTTGATATGCTTGGAAAGTCTTTTATCGAGGCCGTAGGTGATTATCTGAAGGCATTGTGGAACCATGCGCTGGAGCAGATCTGCAATGCAGAGGGGCAAGCTCTTATCGATGGAATGCCATTTCACGTTGTCCTCACTGTTCCCGCCATTTGGAATGACTATTCCAGAGCCCGCATGCGAGTGGCAGCGAAGTGCGCAGGCATATTGAAACTTCGCGCGGCTGGGAAGACTACTCTCTCCCTTGTCTCGGAACCTGAAGCTGCGGCTATTGCTACCATTCCCGAGCTGGAAAATCGCGAAGACCTCCAGGTTGGGGATTCCTTCGTGGTTGTTGATGCTGGCGGAGGGACTGTGTATGTAATATGTTCATTCTCAAACGGACCATACGCTTACTCTTATCGAATAAAGGGACATTATTAGCTACAGAATAAAGAGGCTAGAGCCACTCTCCGTATCTGAATGCGTCGAGGGCGAAGGTACGTCTTCTGTTTATCGAAAAAGGTTATGAAAATATTACTGAAATGAAACCTCGTGAAGGTGCTTTGTGTGGTGGTACCTTCCTTGATAAGGAATTCGAGATATTCCTGGAGCATTATACCGGGAGATCATCTTGGAGGAAGATGGGTTTAGCTGACATCAGAAGATTAATGAACAACGAGGTAAATACTACTAATAAGCACTAATACTTCTTCTCGCACACATTATAATGCCATCTATTGCTATCTACTGGACCCAGTCACTAATTGATATTAATGGTATTAGTGGCATCATGGTATCAAACAAGCCTTCAACGGAGAGCCAGATGACTACACGGTCGACCTCCCTGCTTGTGCGCAATGTGCGCCAGTAACGTTCTCTTCGTAAGATAGAGCCAGATATATCGTCCCATCATACTCGTACGAAAGGAGTTAACTAAACCTTAATCTAAGTAAGGATCTCCGACCTGTGTTTGACAAAATTGGTTCCCAAATTACTGGATTGGTCAAGAAGCAGATCAATGCTATCACGACAAAAACTTCGCAGCTGCCTAAAGTGGGTTAATTCCATTCCTTAATCTTTACTCTCCTTCAGTATGAGTTCACTAAAAACGGCATACTAGCTCGTGATTCTCGTAGGTGGGTTTGGACGATCTCCCTATGTGCTTAAGTGCTTGGAGAAGGAACTAGATTGCCAAATCACAATCCTTCAAGCCCGCGGGGACAAACCGTAAGTGTTTTAACCCCCACTGGTTGTAGGAAGCTCCAAAAACTGAATTGAATTTAAGGTGGACGGCGATTTGTCGTGGTGCTACACTTTTCGGCGTCGCTAGCTTGAGCTCGGTCAATGATGACAGACAATCACTAGTGCAATCTCGAGTTTCACGTTTCAACTACGGTTGGGTATATAATGAAGACTTTGACTCGAGAGTTCACGACAAACGAGATAGGCAATGGAGTAAGCTTCATGAGAAATGGCAAGCTATGAACCAAATGCAATGGGTCGTCAAACGGGTAAGTCTGAATATGCTCTAGTCATTAAAATATCCTTACTAAGCACATTGCTATAGGGAGAAGATATTTCGACAAAGGGTGCGAAAACATATGACTACGTCCAGCGCTGGGATTCTGATTCCGAATCTTCAGAGGATAAACCGACGATTTATTATTGCGCAGACCGGAGTCCCCCTTCGAGAAAGGAGGATAACGTTCGTGGAATTGCTGAATTAGTTTTTCAGGTTGTGAAGCCCAAAAAGCGATCAAAGAATAGGGTAACTAGTACGGGAGTCCCATATTATGAATGGTATCACCAATATAAGGTAGTGGTCTCTGGTGCCTCGTTTGACGTCACCTTGATTTCGGATGGAAAAGAGGTGGACACCCAGAAGGTCATGGTGGATGTGAACTAGATTTGCATACCTACAGACCGGCCTCCTAATCGGAAATATCTAGGATTCCGAGAACGATTCATTAGCCAACCGAGAAGATTCCAGTCAGTCCTCCTCCAAGTATTATGTGTTTCGCTGCATACGGAAGTTGAGGGTAGGAGGATTTTCGCCGAATTTCCCTTATCTATAGTATAGCTTTGTTTTCATTCACGCCAGCAGTTATATCACCATTATGGATCATTAGATGATCGGCGAGTGAGAATAGAATGGATCTAAGTTGGTAATGCCGCGAAGCTTTAACCTAATCAATAATACCCATTAGCCAACCAATTTTCTCGATTTCCATCAAATCTGCCAAAATAATAGGAACGCATCTACCTTTCTAAACGTACCCTACTGTCGTAATATGGCTGATGGTAAACATTATTCATAACATGAGAAAGCACAAGGCGAGCAAGTAGTGCTACAACACTTATATGGATGTTTCCTTACGTATGGTATGGGGCGTTGAAAAGCATAGCATGTGGCATATGGATTGCAGGTCACTTATGTCTAATCAGTGGCAGGATTTAACCCCTCCCTGATGCTTTTTTTTGGTCTAGGTAGATAGCATTGTTTGCTGACACCGATAGTAGGCCGGCTGCAGACTTGGCCTAGATCGCCCGCAGATGAAGCTATCTTAGACTTTGCCTAGAAACAGAAGAAAAAAGCCATGGGGTGTTTGACCAATGAGGAGAAGGAGGGCGCAGCATTGCCAGGGGCCGCATTTGGGATCATTAATGAAACTGTAGCTTTCTGCATCTTCAGACTGTGAGTGCCAGCTCCTGGGAAAGGTGAAATGGCGCGATCAATAGGTTTTAGGTGCATGACGAAGCAGGATATTTCGTTTTTCATACTACCCAAACCTACATAGTAGCCGTTATAGGATTGGTAGGCCGCTCGCGAAGTAACTAGAACTGTTACACGACATGTAACCGGGATGGATCACTGAGGTCTTGCCAGAATATATGCCGCGATGACAATGGAGGAGACTAGATATTTATTCCCGCCACCCTCAAGGAGTTGTATGCAACCGATTGATAGGCGCATTATGCATGTCATCGCGGCAAATTACTAATACATACAGAATAGTTAGACTTGAATCATGGGCTATGGCCAGCAGACCATTCGGCTTGGATCGGACGCCCCGGATCTGCACTGAAGTATCTACCTAGCACAGCAAAAACTCTTCCATGGATCCGGCCAGATAGATGTAACATCAGGCTACATGCACAGTTAAACAAACGACTAACTGTTTCACAGCATCTAAACAAATTTCCGAAGTATAGACTCCTTAGAGCCGTTGCAAACCGTCGTGTAGCCAATATTCCGGCTATTCAACACAATAACCTCCCCCCCGTGCTAACATTCTCTCAGAACTCACATTTATTGATACCAGAAGTGGTCACTATTTTTCCTCCGACATGATTGGTGACGCTAATTCTGTGCTTTTGGCGTTCAAACTTGAAAACGTATACATAGCTTAACTATTTTCCACTTAGCCTAGGATCTTGATCAAGTGACCGGTTGGGTGGCCGCTCATGTACCTGTGGTTATTAGTGTGAGGGGTGGGGGGTAAAGTGAGGAGGAGGTATAGAGCAATGCCGTAATCTCATACATCATGCAGTAACTCTTAGCCAATGTTTATCTTTCTCTCAGGAGTCTCTGCAAGAAGCGCGTCTAGGCTGAGGGTCTAGGCGGTGTCCGGAACAGTCACTATTTCCATGTGGTTGTTCATCTTTGCATCCCTTTGAATCGTGCCAAGATCGGACTCCGATGGGAAATTATACACAACCAAAGTTTAGGTCGGCTGGCACTGAAACTGCAGTATAGAGCATACATATATGTAGATGTATTGACAACGCAGCTAACTTGTCAAAATTATGTAATTAAACAAAGCTCCAGGTAAAATGACTGGCTCGTCTCCATTGAATACCAATTTGATTCAGCCACCATTTCTCGAACACAAGATCTGCCAGAGAGACCTGCCATAACCATAACCACACCCTGGAGGCGATCATATGCATTGGCCCTTTGACTAATTAGGAAGGCTCCTTGTAGTCGGCCTAGTTACACTACTTACCTTCTAGGGCTCCAGACCAGCCAATCCCCCTCCTTTGATGGACAGTTGTGAGCGTTACCTGCTTCTGGGGGGTGGTTCAACCCACAGTTCCGTTACCCAAACCATATAACTACATATATAGGTAGTTATAGTCATATACTGACGTGCTATAGACATGTTGATCCTGGCGATCATGACGAATAGGACTTCGAGCCAATACACTGGGAGGATCGCCTAGTAGACCGCAGTATCTAGACTAAGGGGTGGGATGATGCCCTTTGATATCGTGCAGGCACTCATACAGTATACCATACAGTAAGAGGTGGCGATTTAAGAAAAAAAAAACATATTGCATATCGTCGGAATATGCATGGTGTATGAGTCCAGGCCTACATTATCAAAGCTAACTAATCGGATTATAGTCCGTACTAGTTAGGAGGTCATGTATGTCAGAATATAGCCTTGTCTGCCAATTCGGTTGACAGGCTCGCCTTTTGCTTTTGAGGAAGAAAAAACTTTTCCTGTCGTCACGCCTTTCCCGCGGGGTAGATCACATGTTGGTATTTCGATGCTTGGGCGTACTTATCTTGTTATTTACCTGGAGCATCCCGGTATACCTGGCTTCTATCGTGGGGTTTGATACCGGGATTACGCAATATATTTAACGATAATTAATCGGCTTCCGAGACCTGTCCAGAGCCTAGCTCGAACTGTTGATAGGTTTTTCTTCGGTGTCCGGTTGAATTGCTTCTTCTCTGCGTTTAGAGATCCGGTTCGTCTCATAGTTTTGGTCGGTTGACTTTCTAGCCGGCAGAGCAGAGGATAAGGGCACCAATAAGGCTAGCGAATCACCGCGCGCCAATCGCCATCCCTGCAGAGTTGATTCGGCGACTTGGACCGTGAAGGGTTCTAAAATACACTGTAGCCTCAAATCTTCCTTACTGGTATAAGCCCGCACGGTTTTATAGCGATTATCACTATGAGTTAAATGTTATGAGCTGAAAACCGATAGTGCAAGTTCGCCTTAATTGATTGAAATGATGTTTGATTGATTCTTTGGTTCACCTGGAATCACGATGACTCGGGCTATTACAGTACTGTACTGTATTCAGCTGGCAATACGAAGAAGGCGGCCTCTCTTTGATTAATTTGCCAAGCCTATCCTTTAACGCTAGACTAGCAAACGAGAAACCTTATTTCTGATTAATATGCCCTCGAAATGCGTGATGCACCGAGGCAATACAGAAGCACTGCACTACTGACGACAAGAAGCGTCTATTACTATCTACAAGGGAGCTGAAATCGGGAAGAGCGGCCGTATGACAAGCTGTCATTATGGTGATAAGGGCAAATTAGGAAAAAACATGGACGATGAACATATAATCAAGCAATGATTGGTGTAGGCCACACAATAGTACCGTTGAGATGCACTGTATGGCGCCCAGTACCAACCGTTCACAATATTGCTATGCATGGCCCAATGCCCTGGGTCTGACTACAAGTGTTGTCTTCGTGAAGGACGGCTACTCCACGAATCAACTCACGGAGGCGTGCAGCCAGCGCTTCCCACAAGCAAAGTAATACTTTGACTGTTTGCCAAATAACTTGACCAATCCAAACAAAACAACGGCTTTAGATTAATTGGCAGGTAAAACAACGATTTTTTATTTTAATTGGTATTTGCTAATTACTTACTAATTAATTTTATWATTTTTATAATTTTTTTTATGTTGTTTTTTTATTAAAAAAAAGCTNATANTAAAAGTGTAATACTTACTTAATTTTTTATACTTAAATAATTGCAGGGTTTTATTATTAGACCTACTATAATTAACTAATAAAAACAGGCCTATATTTACTAACTCTGGCTAACTAAAAAAGCTTAGTTTAAAAAGCCTAAAAGCTATTTAATTAAGCTAATAGTAAAAATACTAAAAAGTTATAAAAAGTTATTTAGCTTAGTAGTAGTTTATTAAATTAATAGATTTATT
>JAPESX010000330.1:0-20291 GCA_029590615.1 Nemania bipapillata | reverse complement strand
CGACAAGGCTCGTATATCCCACAGCAATCTAAGAGCTGCTCTACTAACCTAGAAATGCAGCTCAAGCTAAGCTTGTCCCTCCCTCATCAGGTACGATAGCCTACAGCATTGCGACAGCGGCGCAGAATGCCAACAATGCCCTCGCCCGTCTCACTCGCCTACGTAAACTCGACCATGCTGCCGACCCGCATCGCTAATTCCCGCAATAGTCCATCTACACTTCACAAGGCGTCGTCCAGGTCAACATCCCCGCCGAATCTGGAGCTATGGGTGTCCTCGCAAACCACGTGCCTTCGATCGAGCAACTAAAGCCCGGTGTTATCGAGATCATTGAGGAGAACGGCTCCACCAAGCAGTTTTTCCGTACGTGCACAGAGGCCGAAAAGGTGGCATCGGAATAGGAACGGGACTATTCACTAAAGTTATTACTAGTTTCGGGCGGCTTCGCTACCGTTCAGCCGAACTCTGTTCTGAGCATCAATGCCGTTGAGGGTTACCCCCTGGAGGATTTCAGCGCTGATGCTGTCCGATCTCAAATCGCCGAGGCACAGAAGGTCGCCAGCGGCAGTGGCAGTGAGCAAGATATTGCGGAGGCTAAGATTGAGCTAGAGGTAATGCATATACCCGTGATTCCTTATGCTCGGTTTTACTGATGATATCTAGGTCCTGGAGAGCCTGCAGGCGGTTCTAAAATAGACTGTATAGAGAATAGTTATCGCACGACAACTTGTACATCAGAATAATTCCCTACAATTCCCGAGAGCGAATCAAGAAGGTTTTGAGCATGATGGAACTCCCATACATGTGTAGTTTCCTTCGCCTGTGAATGCGCCTGCTTGCCACCCATATCGCAGTTACCAGCCTAAAGATTTCCAAATAGTCCCTGCCTCATTTGGTCCGATAACGTTTTGTTCGAGCAATACAAAACGCTCTCTCTTCAGTTTTCTTGCTGTATGTTGTTAACAAAAGGGCTAGTGACCAGCCTAGCTCTTATTATAGCAGATATATTCCTTATGTCGAATCCATAACCGGGATATGACATACTAACTTCCCTTAAATATCTATCAGAATTATCTCGGAGGGTTATTTATTATCGTTTTGCGCCAAGGAGAGCACGGTCCTAATGTCTTAAAAGAATCCAACCAGAGTGGATTTCTTATTCTCGAGATACCCATCCTTATTGAAACCATTGCATCTCGCTTTCGCTAGTTTTCTATATTCTCTAGCTACGTGAACCCATCATCCGAGGACCCTAGCTCGATGGAACGCAGACGTGAGCACACAGCTGTCAGTTAGAAACGCCAGCCACATTCTGGGTTCACAAGGAATTCGGCGCGCTATCTCGATATTCCCGACTTTCAGACGCTTCCTGCTGCCTATTCATTTGTCATCCATAGTTGTGGTCGGAATCCACATGATAAACACGCCCAAGCATCTGGATCCCAGCCATCACATCTGGTACAGCCCTCGGCATGTCGAAAGAGTTTCTCCATGGGTCATTTGTGCAACAAATTCGGCCTCACCGAAATTCAACCGTCTACTGGACGACATATTTCTAGCACGATTAGAGAGATCCGGCCCAATCCACCTCATCGTCACTCGCCGCTAGCTGTTCATGAGATGCAGTCCTTTATAAACCCCTTATGTCCTACCGCAGAGCCACAAAACCTGCCATCGGTTTCACCTAATACCCCGGATATAGAGAGATGGAGATCAGCTCGAGAAATGTTCACGTAGTACGACATTAGCAGACCCTCCGGCTGGCTTTCGGATATATCTCTGTCAGGGGATGGAAATGCCAGCCCCCCAAGATATTGTAGATACTGTCATCTTTGCTCAGCTCCCACTTGGGTTCCAACTCATTGTACCTCTTGTGGGCATCCTCTCTGCAAGAAGTGTACCAGCGAGGTGTCGGGTACCACTCCGCATGCTCATTCTAACTCTTCGCAATATCCAGGCCCAGGTATCACAAGAGACAGATCACAACATGTATCCACTTCCAGGTCAAATCTAGAACCCACACAAAGTCATCATCAGGAGGCAATACCTACTTTTTCTACCCCTAGGAGCCGAAATGGAGGCCACATAAATATACAGAAGCATCCGGCACCCAACTTCCGCCCCGATTCCAGCTGGCTAAGGACAAATAAAAAGAGCGGAAGAAAAATGGCATGGTCTGAAATCTCTGCTCCGATCCCGAAAGATGATTCACATACGAGTGCAGAACCATCGAAGCACATGCAGAGCCAACTAAGACCGGCCAAAAAGATAAACCCATTCCCCCTAAACTCTGACGAGNAAAAAAAGCCAAGAGGCCGAGAAAAGTGTCTCCGTATACCCTAGGAGCCAGATTGAGTGCGACGATTCGATGTGCAGAGCAACCCATACCGGACACCATCCTTTTCGGCATAGTGTTTCCTGTTCCAAACACGGTAGCGAGCAGAGCAGACGGGCCCTAGACCTTAGCAGTACTTCGAATAAGCCTGTCCGACCTGGAGTATTCGAAAAGCTTCACTCTAATACAAGCGTTCCTACTGATCACGTTCATCGCCACCATTCTACCGGTTTCCATAGTGATCACCATATTGCGGAGCATTTATCCTCAGCACTCGGCCATAACGCATACGATCTGCTTAAGGGGCGTAAGGAGAAGAAGGCTCAAGTCCCCCTTTCCAGGGCAAGCATGAGGTCAACAATCAAGACAAACCCGTACCTCGAGCCCTTCACACAGCCCAAACCAATTACACAAATTGACTCATTTCAGTGGACTCAAGACACTATTCCCCCAGGACACCCAGGCCGCTCGAGTAGTAAAAAGCAACATGATTCCCCGCTAAACAAGGACTCAATAAATACTCAACAGCCACACACGGTTGAAAGAGAAAGGATTACGCAAAACGCCACATCCGGCGAAGCTACGGTCCACAGCGAGCAAGAGGAAGTCCAAGGGAGCTCAAACCTATGTTCCCGTGATAGCATCCCCCCCAAGACTTCGACTAGCCAGCACACCGTCATGGTTAAGGAATCCGGCCAAAGGAGCAGCCGACGCTATTGCTCCACTGAACCACGTCAACACGAAGAAACATGAAATGCATGAGCACGACCATGGATACCTTTCAAACGTTGCTATCAATACTCGTAACGAAGATGGTCTACAATCGCATAACAGCTACAAAGCGGAAGTCCGAGAGGAACGTAAGCTACCCTCGAAAAGGATTCTTGATACACCTTTGGTGCCGGGAGTACCCAAGTCAGCTCATGTGACACCTAAGATACAAATTAGTCAGGTCTCTCCTAAGAGCAAGCAGCGACATAACCCCGTTCCGGTATCGAAGCGGCGCCAAATTTTCGAGCCCGCCCAAGACGATACTCTTGTGGCTTCCCCAGCAAATAAAGCGATTCATAGCCAGGAGACACATTCTCAACAAACTCAACGCGAAGGGGCAACTTCCGCGGCTCGGAGTGGGCTGACGCAGTCGCTTATAGAAAGATAGGAGGATTCGCACCTGCACTCGGACACCCGGCTCGGTTTTGAGGAAAATTTTAAACCCAGACCTCTACGTATTCCTCGTCGACAGCAAGCAGCTAGCAAAGCGTTCACATCTACAACTAATAGGTCTAACCTAGAAACCAGGGATGGCGAGTTGATGAAACAGTCATCCGAGCTAGAAATTGCGAAGCCAATGCCCATCGCTCCTCCAAATCACGAATGTGCTTGGAAAGACCGATATCTGGCTTTAACAGCTGAGATCCGTCAGCTCAAGGCCGAGATGTCGACTCGCGCCTCGCTTAGGAGCTCGGATGTTTTCACTCCCAGGTATGAACAAAACGATGGTGACATTGATTTGCTGGGGGTCACTGTCAACTTGCACTTTAGGGACAGAGACGATATTGTCATTGGGACAGACGTAGCCCGGGACACAGTGCCTACGTAATAGCGAGAGGTGTAGATACAGTAGCTGGTGAAGGAAACCTCTGAGGATGTGGATAACAGCATCAGTGATTCCACAGTATCAGTTGTGTAATCAGGGCCGGGCTGGTCGCTTACTCGCTCAAAAAAAAATCGACAAATTGATAGATAATATTAATAAAGTATATGCTTTCTCAAAATACAATAAATTCTAAATAAATTCCCCAAATATAAAGCCATTAATACTGTGTTGTAGAGAACATGGCCAAAAAGGAGAAAAAAGAATTTCACCACTCCACTCCAAGCATATTATACTCCGAATCGGGGAATCGAACCCCGGGCTTGACGGGACAGCATCATATCACGGATGTGATGAAGATGAGAGCGTCAAATGTTAGCCACTACACCAATTCGGATTGTGAGGCAGATTGCTGCTCACTAGCGGAATCGAACCGCTGATCTTGTCACATCACCTAGCTGGGATACCACTTAGCCAAGCGGGCGCTATCTCCAGATGTTAAGCGGGCCGGATATCGCCACTCAAGTCGCCAATCGTTCGATCATGTTGTCTCAGTCACCATGCAATATAACTCTACTCTACGTTATCCATTTGATTTATATATTCATGTCGCCAGTGGTCAGAATAGACTATCTCTTCGTCTATAGTATTATTTCCTGTAAACCACGAGGTGATGAGGCCGCATTCATAGAATTGTGCTTCGTTAGAAACACTAGCCGGGTGCATCCCACTACTCTTCGCCTTCTATCCTACGAAGCAGTGACTGGGACCTTAAAGCCTCGTTTAGGTCGAGCAAGAAGAAGTTACCACCTATCTAGTGCACTGACTAGGTAGTCTAGCAAGGCGCGCTTTATGTATTAAATAGCCCATAACTACTGTCGTGGGTCTGACTACGACATCATGTTCGATGATGAGTGCTGTGATGCAATATAATAAGGGCAGAGCTTTCCCTTTATAGTTAACCCCCGTACAGTCGATGTGAGTTCTAGGGCATTATATCACAAGAAACGCTCACTAATGGGGAAAAGAGTTTCGGAGTAAGATGCGAATATCGAGAGCGTTAATTAGACAAGCGATATGTTAGAGTGAACACATAGTTATAGACCCTGCTCTCTGGTGTTAATTAATACTCAACATTCTCTTCTTACTTGAATATTGACCATTGTAACTGTTAGGATTTTATTCTTTCGAGCATTTCTTATGAATAGATACCTTAAGCGCTGACTGTAAAATTATAATTACCATGATGGTCTGGTAACGAGGTACTTAACGTCGTACCTCGTTATTGCTTTTCAAGTATATCCATGATGATTTATGTAGGTAATTTACTCGCAATGATTGGGATTATATGTTATATATACAGAGGGAGGGTCTAAACTTCTTCTTTACAATAATAGGTTTATATCATCTCCGTACAACTCGTACAGCGTTGACCAGATTTGATCAGACTTGAGGAATACCATCCCATTCATATTGCTATAGTTATATTTATTCGTCTTAGTTCGCTTCTTTTCGAATTGACTACACCATTTCAAAACCTCAACTACTCAGTACCTATTAGCTTCAGCACATACTTCCCTACTCCCGTTAAGAGAAAAATCCGATACAGAGGCAATGGAGTAAATGGGAATCAGAAGTCTCGTCTTAGAGATCCAAGCACTAAACAAGATGTAAGCCCTACCTATCTATCAAGGGCCCCTTTTTGGAGTAGATTGGACTACTGATGTTGCGCAGAGGTCTCGTTAAACCTCCTTACTTGGTCTCACCTACCTATACATAAGAACAGCCTCTTTGTCTATGTGCCTTGCGACAATGCTATCTTCTTACCCGTATCTAGGCGATGAGTATTGCATTATATCTCTGATCAGACTGATTTAGTTTAGTGTAACCCAGATAAGATGATTGTGTATATTAGTCAGGAATAGTATATGAACGTCGACATCACGTACTAAGAGTTGTCAGCTTGTAATCTTCTATACACCATTCTTAAAGGTTAGGAAAAGAGAATAGAGAAATAGAGCGATTTCGTAAATGATACGCGATCCATGTCAATTCTAGATCATAATATACCCATATACTAATACTATCTTTATCAACCTCGATTAATAGTACCCCTCGTAGCAAGTAAAGCGACTACGGCTGGCTCTGGTTTTCGGCGTATGCTTCGCGACTATGTTAGTCAAATTGATAATAGAAGAACGATCAAGTCGTATGAAAATCAAATAGACCATGATACTTTATTTTGCGTCGCCTCGTCAACTGTCAGAAGTTCATTATGTCAAGTGATCGTAGAGGTTTTGCCGCCTCATTATTCGACAAAACCTACGGAGAGGCCCTATTGGGAATCGAGGTACATTTAAAAGGGGCGATGGCGGAGGCTATCGGAGTCACGCTTTACTTCCTAGTATATGTTGTGTCCTCTACCTTCGCACGTGCTCCCTCCAGCTCCGCGGTCGTAGTTATTTTTTCAGGGGTTATCTCCAATTTCAGTCAATCCCTTTCTCCGAGGAGCACAATATGGACTGTGATGCATATGTATCATGCTCTCAATCATAGCCGTCTTCGATCGAGGGCTTGGTGGCCGTGCTAAAGTCTGACCGGTAGACTAGAGAGGGAATCTCGCTAAGAGTGATGATAACACCAACTATTCGGTGAGGTAAATTTCGATTGAATTGCCGATTGGGGGTCCCTTTTGCGTACACATAGGGGTGCCGAAAGCCGTGTCTGGCATCTGTAGAGGGCTAGATAACCAAACTCTTGTCCCAAGGGCAATCAACGCCGCGGTCCGTTACAACCATGCGAGCTACTTAGTTGAGGAGTAAAAGGTATCAACTATGTTCATTTTGGTCTGAGGAAGATGTCCCTAGGTTGTGAGTGTGCATCTTGGTGTACTTGCACATGACGCCCCGAGACCAGGAATGACCCTGAATGATGATGCAGTTCTGATTCGACTCTCACCATCTGAATTTTGCTGCTCACCTGTGTGATCTCAGCTTTCGCTCGTCGATTATAGGTTTATAGACTGAGTTATATAACGCACGAAATTTCCGACAGCGAAAGGCATTAAAACCTGATTTACATGACTCCCTGCTGGTGCATGATAACGGGAGCGAAACCCAGATTTCTATGCCGCTTCAATTGGAACCTTCCCACCGTAGTAATGAGCGAACGTGACCGATAAATCGTGGTTGGAGGGAAACGGGATAGTAGTGCTGGCGAACAGGAGGAGAGGGTGCGGAAATGCCAACCCGGACGATATAATAGCTCGGGTATATAGCCACATTTGGAAGGAACACGTTGATGTCTGTCTTGGTATTGAAGTTGCGGATGCCACCGTAGAAAGTGAGAGTTAGAACGTCACTAAGTAATCCCTAGTCAAGATTCATGAATTACTAGACTATGGTGATATCTAGCCCCAACTCGGGAACCGAAATGCACCCTTCCTATTCCCTACATGACCCCTTTATTAATAACGGGTCAAACTTCTATACAGCTCTGTTAGCATTAAGTTCATAGTCAAGGCTCAAGCAACTCCAAAATGTCTGATGAAAAAGATATTCAAAGCGAAAATCGCCTTGACGATTCAACTGAAGTTACACGTATCTTAACGGAAATTAATCAAACCCTTGAAAATGGCTTGCATTCCTTACAAGAGTTGGGCCCAATTCTCGCCAATAACCTCCACGATGACTCTCAGCTGCCCGATCGTCAGAACACCAAGTTAGCCGCCAGAGCGGTTGATCTGCTACATAAAACACAGCTACTACTTGATCCGCCTGCTTTAACACTCGCAGACCAATTTCTAGGTGCGTGTCAATACCCCTATAAGCGGCCTACCTCTTACATCAAGTAGGCTACGTGACAACTAAATGCCTCGTTGCTGCGGTGCAGCATGCAGTTCCAGATGTGTTGGAAGGGGGGCCAATGGCCCTAGAGGAGCTCGCAAAGAAAACCAACACACGAAGTGACCGCCTTGGTCAAATTCTAGGAATTCTAGCAAGCCATGGGATATTCAAGCTAGACGAGTCGACAGGTGTATACTCGAACAGTCCGGCTTCCATGCTTCTACACTCGCAACATTGGACGCAGTGGCATAACTGGGTTACCCTTTACGGCAATCAATTCTACGATATTGCTCGCGGCATCCCGGACTCCCTCCGAACAGACAGTACGAGGTGCGCGGCACAGGTCAACTACGATACAGACGATCACATGTTCGCGTATTTTAACAAGCAAGGGTGGGTTCCGCAGCTCCATCGTACTCTTGGCGGAGGCGCCGCCGCCCAGATGCTGGGTGTGCTTGAAGATTACCCCTGGGGAAGCCTGGCCGGCGGCTTGGTCATGGATATTGGGGGTGGCGGAGGGGCTCTAATTGCTGGCATCCTGCGTAGAAACCCTACGATTCAGGGGGGTATCTTCGATCTGCCACACGTGATCGACCATGTGCSGGGTCGCTTTCGCGGGGACGGCGAGTACGCCGACGTCGGGGACCGAGTCGCGGATGAGAATCTTGTTCCCGGCGATTTCTTCAAGACCGTTCCGAACTGCGAGTTCTACACAATGAAGTGGTGCCTGCATGATTGGAGGGATGACCATGCAGTCGCGATTCTCTCCACCATTCGAAAAGGTATTATCGTGGGACCGAAGAGTAGATTAGTTGTGCTTGAGTCAATCCTCGCTTACGACCATTCCTCCCGGCTTAATCAATATGGGGATATTAATATGATGATGACGGCCAACGGGCAGGAGAGGACTGAAGCACAGTGGCATAAGTTAGCGGAACGTTCGGGATGGAAGATTGACAGAATTTGGGATTTGCGGAATGCATGGGTGAAGGCAATGGACTTCCGGCCAGTGTAGACCGGCTGCCGATGTTAGCCATTCCAAAAGAGAGGGTTTCACGGTCGGCCCCCATGCAGGGCCAAAACCAAGTGTATTAGTTTCAATAAATCAAACAAGTAAACGTAGCTTTGAGGAGCCTGCCAGTCCGAGTCTTTGCATCATGCTACTACGGCCAACATGGAACCGAAGAATAAAGTAATCAAGGGCGACTTGGCTTATGATGGCCGTGTCGCTATCTATATTATCAAAGGTAAGTGACAGCCTCAAAACCTGTTTGCGCCGTATAACTAAGAAAGCCCCGAGCCGATCAAACTAGTTATATTAACTACATGAAGCCGTTAATACTAGCCGAGGAGCTTCAAATAAACTACGTGGCCTCGGTGATTGACACAACGTCTGAATGGTACTATCGGGTACACCCTGAGCGGTACGTTCCGGCTCTAAAGGACTGGTGCACGGAAACTGGGAAGGAAATAACGGTTTTCGAGAGCACTGCATGTCTCCAATACCTGGCCGATCGATACGACCCAGAAGGGTCGTGGACCGGAAAAAATGCAGCAGAGAAGGCCGCGGTCTTCTCCTGGACTGCATACCAAACTGCCGGGCTTGGGTGAGTTTCAGAACACTTCATTGAACGCACGTAATAATACTTGGACCTGATCCCAGACCAACTGCCAAGTATTGGTTATACTTCTTGAAAGGGTACCCAAATCGTCAGAACCCTGAGCCGTTACCGAAAACTGTGGCAAAGTAGGTCTATTCTAATCGGGCTCAAGACTAGGTGAGAGCTGAACTTTATCTAGGTTGCATGCAAACTGCGTGAAGCAGTGGGAGATATTGGAAAACAGGCTTAGTCTTCCAGGGCAAGAATATATCGCGCTGCCTGATAGGCCAACAATTGCGGATGTGTCGTACTTCCCTTTTGCAATACCCTTAATGTTCAATTTCCTCCAGGTTGATATCACAAAATACGAACGTATCCAACGCTGGGGGGAAAGAATGATGGCACGGCCTGCTGTGAAGGCCGTGATGGAAGCAGGACCTACATATGGTCATGATTTCAATGACGAGTAAGAAATTAGGAATTGCCAATGTAAATTATGACGAAAACTTCAAGTTTTTGAATAGGCTCCATAGTGTCTCGGGCGGCAGTATCGCGGGGCGAGTAATAACTCGGGCTTACACTACTTGTAACGGTTCGGGTGCCGGAGAAAGGAGGTGGATTGGAAAGAATGATCCGGTTAGGACTTTGAAACTAGACTGGCTATCTTCATTGCCCAGAAATACGCCAGGTAGAGGAGAGGTATTTATATTAAGTATGGTAACCTGGCCAAGCAGAAATAAACAGATTTTATCTACACCGTTCATCTACACTTTTGTGAAAACGAAACAACTCAAGATATTAGTCTACTGATATTACTAAGTGATGTGTCAAGTATTTACGCAAATATTGACCGCTCTCGCCATTATAGGAGTATGTCTTCATGCACCTCTCAGGCGATATGTGTTGAAAGGGGTTGGTAATATACTTTCGTGGAGTATAAATGTATGTGTCCATCAGCATCTATAGCTAGAAGCTCTCTAACCATAACTAGAAATATCTCACTCTCAAGTACCCCATCAAATCATGCGATGATGGTTTATCAAGGCCCATTCCTACATGTCCCTATCGATGGCCAAATGGTCAAGGCGACGTAGCAAAATTCCTAGAAGGTGAAACAAACAGTATAAAGTGGTCAGAGGAACATGGTAGAGTTTACCGTCTATGGAGTAGAATGAACCCCGAGATGTAGGTGTACTACGGCTACCTTGTCTTCCTTTCCTAACAACTGTTAGTGTTTTGACTCAGCCAAATGATGTCAAACTGGTCTTCAAGGACTCGGACTCGCACACGAAGGCAGTCAATAACGATGCCGGATGGCTCATGGGCGAGCTTCTGGGTAAATGCATGGGTCTTGTAACAGGAGCCGAATGGCAGAATACTCGAGCTTCTGTTGGAGACTACTTCACTTACAAGTCGGTAATACAGTTTATACCGCAGATTACCAGGTTAACCAAGGAGTATGTTGCCAATTTACATGACAACGGGAATCTTGGCAAAAACTACCTAAACCCGGCACAGGATCTTAAATTGCTCCCTTTCTGGATTGTAGCAGAGTATATCTATGGAGCATTGTCTTCGGTTGCTAAGGACCAGCTTCGAGCACTGATACCACTACGGGAATCGCTATTCCGAACCGTAATACAAGGCGGCGTTACACAGTTCTCCTGGAGTAGATACTTCCCATCAAAAAGCAATCGCGACCTGGAAAAATTCAAGGAGATATGGAAATCGTTTAATGAGGACCTTTATCATGAGTGCATACATATGCAAAGGAAAGTACTGCTTGTACAGATGTACCAGTCAGTACAGAACGGATCGATTTCATTGGAACACCTTCTCCATACTTTTGACGAGATGCTCTTTGGAAACCTTGACGTGACACTGGGCGCACTCTCCTGGAACCCTATTTTCCTTGCCGCAAACCCCAGTGTTCAGGCCGAAGTTCGAGACGAGATCAAGGCTGCAAAGGGGAGAGGATGGGAAGAGTATATTTCGAGATCGGACACCTTGCTTGCATGTTCAATATTCGAATCCGCACGCCTTAGACCTATTGCCGCGTTTTCAATCCCGCAGGCAGCCCCTAGCACACGGGTTGCTGGTAGCTACTCAGTCCCTTGTGGAACGAACTTTGTCGTCGATACAAATGCCCTCAATATCAGGAGTTCATACTGGGGAGCAGACGGCGCGGAGTACCGGCCGTCTCGATTCATGGGCAAAAGCACTTCGGAGATGCGATACCACTACTGGCGCTTCGGCTTCGGTCCTAGGCAGTGTCTTGGGAAATACCTCGCAGATTTCATCATTCGTGTCCTGGTTGGACATTTGCTAGATTGCTATCAGCTTAGCTTCACCCCAGAAACCAATTGGGACAAGGATCCAGAGACATGGATCGCTCAGCCAGTCGCAAATATCGTCTGTGAGAGTTTGGACTGCTATTCAACTCGCCCTAGCAAGTCTAAAGAAGGAATTGACTGATTTTGGAGCCCCCAGATATTAGTGTGCTCATAACTATGGGTGGCAGATAGATTACACAGACGCAGCTCGGAAAATCCTGCTAGATTTTACCCATCTTATGCAGCAACCATTTACAACCTGTTTCAACTAACCAAAGAATGGCTTTACGTCGTCTTCCAGTGGCCTCACGTTTCGTAGCGACTCTGCGACCTCTTCCACACGCTGCAACACTCGCAAAACGTTCAACCCCATAATGCCAAGAATATCCGTCTGTTGAAGCCCCCTATGTTGTAGCTCCTTAATAAGATCAGGGTACTTCGAGACATCCTCCAACCCTTCGGGTCCGCCTGACATGCCGTCGAAATCCGAACCAATTCCTAAATGGCGGTATCCTATTTTCTCTCCGATGTACTGTATGTGATCGGCAACCGAATACAGCGATGCTTGAGAAGCGTTCCGCTCAAGAAACGCGGGATAAAAAGTCGCCATTATCACGCCATCATTCTCTTTGAGCGCTTCGAGTATGTGGTCCGGTACGTTCCGCGTGTGGTTAAATCTCTCATAGGCATTTGAGTGAGAGAAGATAACTGGGGCAGCTGTAATCTTTAAGGCATCTTCTTGGGTCCTGAAACTGGTGTGGGAAAGATCAACAATCATACCCAGGCGATTCATCTCCGCAACTATTAGCTTCCCAGCATCGGACAGGCCACCATTTGATGGCTCAGCCGGTTCTTCACTGTCGGCGTATGCATTATGACAGGTGTGTGTGAGTGTTGCATACCTCACACCCAAGGAATGGTACATACGAAGTATGCTCACGCTATTGCCAATTTGGTGTAAGCCTTCAATCCCCATGAGAGATGCAATCTTATAGTTCTTCTTTCCATAAAAGGCGCTCTTGATATCGGCAGCCGTATATGCATGTTCAAGATACTCGGGGTACTCCTTAATCAGTCGATGAACCAGGTCAATTTGTTGCAGTGTATCGTGAATTATTTCTCGATAAGTCCCATCAGAGTGATCTTGTGTGTTTCTTGGGCTTTTCTAAATTAGAATACGAATTGCATTTAGAGTGGCCGGTGAGTTTTACCATTCAACGTACACACTCCAGAACACAGCTCCTAGCTTTCCCCTCTTCAACCGTGGGAAATCTACTTGGCCATAAAGTGGTTGACCTTGAGTGAAATTATTCTGGTAGATGTGGTTTTGGTAGAAGGCTCGGATCCATATAGGGAAGTCAATATGGCCGTCTAGTCCTATTAACATGTCTCTTGGTCGCCTAAAAGGAAGTGGGCAACTAACCTATCAGAGGCGACAGTTTAAATAAGTCCTCCCTTTCCGAAGTCTGCGTCGGCCGGGATATAATGTACTTCTGGAGGCAGCATACGAGTAAGAAAATAATAGTCCAAACGACGATCATAGGGGTAATTCGTCGCGCTCTCGCTACAGAAGACATAGATCTCCCAAGCGGTTGCTCAATTTTGGAAGGCATACTGAAGCTATGACGAGACAACTAGGGTAAGCAAGCTGATCGGTGCGGGGAGTCCTTATATATATAGCGCGCCCCCTATCATGCAGTTGCATTGGAATCCTTTGATACTGCGCTTCCGAGGCAATGATTATGGAAGGCCGTTAACGCCACATCTACCAAATGATGAAAGTGGCGCTAAGAGCCTACCGTTAATGATGTTCGGCATAGCAGTATAACACTAACTGCAAATAAGCAACCATCTAACTTTACTCCGATGCTCTATTTTACATATACAAACACAACACAGAGGTAGGCTTTGCAGCTATATTGCTAAATATGCAAGAACGTGTTATCTAGCTAGTTACCTACGTTTATATATATTTAATTAAGCCTTGTCATTATTCAAGTAGATATTTATGTACGTCTTGATATTATAAGAAAGATAAGTATCTTGTTGGTCGGCTTTTATACTTCCTGTACTAGCTTAATCACCATTAAACCGCATTCTAGTTGGGTCTTGTTTACTGTGTTAAGCAATCACTTCGCTTTCCTTCACGGGAAAATCTTTACCTTGAGAATCCTCCATTCCAAAGTCAGTTTCCAGGCCCATCCTAAGTTCTAATCTCTTCTCAATAAATACCAGTAGAAACGCGCCAGCTGCAATCCCAGCCGCTGCTTGCCACAACGTTGAAAGCGCCGAGTAGTACACACGGTGAACTTGAGCTTGTATACCAGATGGCAACTTGCCGATTGCTCCCGTGCCAGCATATCCGTAGGCTGCTCCACCACCAAGGAGCTGGCGGACCGCAGCGCTTTGAACAAGGTGTAGGTTTTGTTCCACCTTTGCATTGAAGATGATCGATGGTAAAGTGATGCCCCAAACAAACCCAAAGTTTCGCACGAAGTTAAACGTGCCCGTCGCCGTCGCAGCATAGGACTCCGGCAACGAGGCTTGTATAACAGGAAGGATGCTGATCAAGGTGCAACCGGCTCCGATCGATAGGATAATCTGAAAGAAAACCCATTCGACTGTAGGTGAATGGATATCAAGAATAGAAAGGAGTCCCAATGCAATCGATGTAGCCGCAAACCCAACCCAGTGGATTAGCTTATACTTCCCAAACTTTGTTAACAGTCCGCCTGTCACTACGGCTAATGGCACATAGATGATACTGAATGGGAGTACGTCAACCCCCGAAGTCAAGGGAGTGGTATTTTTGAGGGATTGAAAATATATGGGAAGGAAATATACAACCCATTCCAGCAATCCGCAGGCGATAAACGTCAGAGCGAGACAAGTCACCGCCGTCCGGTTTGCGAATATCAGTGGCGGCATACTAGGCTCTTTACAGATTGGAGAGGCTTGATGGATGTGGAAGACGGCCCAACCAACGAAGCCAATAACAAGTGGCACGATCGTGTGCCACGAGGACCACGGGAAAGTCGTCCCACCATTGATGAGCCCGAATAAGACCCCGGAAATCGAGCCGACGAAGATGATGTTGCCCAGGAAGTCCACGCGTGCCAAGGCCCTAGCCCACGTGGGTTCCCGCTTGTGTTTGAGGCGTAAAAACGGTATCATTATGGCAAGGGTGATGACCGAAAACGGTAAGTTGATGAAAAAGACCCATCGCCAGGATGCCTGCGCTAAAACGCCACCGAGAACCGGGCCAATGATAGTGGCGATGGTCGCAATAGCGATGCGGAACCCCAGGAATTGCCCTCGCTCCCGCACAGGGACCAAGTCGCTGATAATGAGATCATTCAGAACGAAGATGCCGCCGCCACCGAGGCCCGTGACAACTCTCGCGCCTATCAACATAGCGGGGTTGATGGAGGCGCCTGCTATGGCATTGCCGATGGTAAAGAGAACGACGGATAGGAGCATAGGTATGCGACGGCCGAATATGTTGGACGTCTGGCCTACGAAGGGCATGACTGCCGTAGCGGCAAAGACGTAGGTGTTGGCTAGCCAGACATATTGCTGCTGTCCACCAAGATTCGTCGTGATCTTGGGCAGTGCGGTTGTGATGATAGTTGCATCCAATGCAGTTGCGAAGTCGATTAAGCAGCCAGAGAGTACAACAAGCCAGAATGCTAGTCCTCTAGAACTCTTGGTCTCTTGGATGTCGACTTCAGTCGAGTGATCCTTTTCGGCCTCCGACAGCCCAGCTGAATTACTATCCGGCCTGGTGGCCGACATCGTGCTTGATGGAAGTCGTTTGGGATGGGTATGGTGCGAGGGATGGTTAGCGCTAGCCTAACTAAGGCCAGTGAGCAGTTTGAGTCCATGTCTCTACTAGCACGAAGACAAACAAAGAGCATATATCAAAGGGAGCTTGGATGGGTATGTCGTGCGGAAAATGCGCCGCACGACATGTCGTTTTCGCACCTAGATGAGTGGCTAACTGCCTAGCTAATCATGAAGGTCCCCATAAAGTGCACTATTACATATGGAACAAAGCCCAAACATGTAGATACGGAAATAGCGCGCCCGAAGTATAGTACACATTCGTGTTAGAAAAACCTATCATTCGTGAAGCTCTAACTTGACCAAGCAAGTCGCACCACACCAAATTATACAGGTTTGGCCAGCATCCTTGGCCTGAAATGCCGTCGCTGCGAAAAGTTTTTAAGGGATGATATTGATTGGTGAGGCGGAATCACCATAGTCTAAGATACCTTTTCTTATTATCCTTGGGAATATGGCGTTCATTTCTAAGCCCAGCTGTTCGCTCTGTCGGAGGTTTGTGTCCGAGGAATCCCTCGGTGACCTATGACATTGGCAAAGCCTATCCTTTCATCTTAAGGTGGATGGGGAGGTCGAAGTTCCGAGTATGTACCCATAGACTCTCCCTGATGGAATTCTCCTGGAAGATGCGCTGATGATCTTCAAACAAACAAAAGAAAAAGAGGTCAGAAGCAAAGACAGCACCCAAAAATATAACCTACAATGTCATTATTATTGGTGATGGTCATGCTGGCCTATCAGCCGCTCTCACGTTGTATCAGGCTTGACTTATTTTTAATGCTAGTTTCCCAAGATAATATTCTCAACTACGCCTCATTTATAAATGGGAGAATCCAGACTCGGATGCTATGAGAGAGGCCTCGAATAATGAACTTGACGCATCAAAATATTATACATGCGACAAAGAAGAAGCCAGATGGAGCTTTCCAGGTTGAGGATGCATTTGGGGACTACTAGAGAAGTCGGAAAATACTACTAGTCATTGACTGCGATGGTACCAGACATCAGCATCAAGGCCACGCGACCATTCATTCAGCCCAGCTAGCGTCGAAGGTGTCTTCGCCGCGGAGATTGTTGTTCCCCTCTACGAAATAGTCGCTCCCACCGAGTCAGAAAAGATTGTGATTTAAATTAAAACTATCGCTTGTGAGGAAGTTAGGCTTAAGACAACCAAAGATATTATTTAAAAACTTCAGACATGGTGTGTATTACAAAGAGACTGGTCACTTATAGCCGAAGAACGGTCTCAGCCTCATTCATGTGAGAAGTATCATTGCCATGTGTTCTATGTAACCATGAACATTCCTAAATAGAAACAGTGTCAGAGCAAGGGGGCCGAGCATTCCACTGTCCCAATCGGCATCGTTGACCCTTGTTGCTGCTCACCCCGCACCAGTGTAAGCGGGCACTTCCTAAGCTTAAAAATTCTATACTGCTTTTACTAACTACAGTGTTATCCCAGATCTGGGGCCTGGGATTGATTATTAGGGTAAAATGTTAGTTTGATATACTATGGTAACGAAGTGAAGAGCTCTCCTCTGCATGTTAGCGATCCAAAATAACACGGATTTGGGAGGCCAGAACACAACAGGGGGATCCTGTATCCAGTACGGTAAAGTGAACTGACGGTAACGCATAATACAGTGATCTACAGTAATCTATACTCTAAGTCCGGTATCCCGCGGGGTTGAGCGTCGCCTGACATAAATGAGCTGTGGTAGCAAACATCGAAGGCTTTGACCCTGCTTGCGCGAAGTGTTGGCTCCAGGTTGATGATTGGAACATGATGTATGCTGTTTTGTAAAGGACGTGCGCCAGGGTGCTTATATTCCCTGGTAGCTCTTACGATTGGCCGGTAGCCGGCCTGAGCCAGCTACAAAACTGGCCACCCCTCCTTGGCCCTCTTTCTTGAGGTACTGCGCATCAGCTCTAATTAGTTGGGTGGTATTACAAGTAAGGTTGCTCCGAGAGCCGCTTGGAGCCCGCATATCGATTTACATGCGCTCTCTCTCTTGTTGTTATACGCACAGCATATTCCGGTCATGAGCACGTCGTATAACACCAGGGTTCACTAATACTGCCGCCACCATGACGGCCTTTGCGGTTGTGAACGGACGGCAGTTGGCTATTGTAGTGGTTCCAATTGTTATGGTGGTGATGGCAACAATCTGTGTTATGCTCAGGTTTTGGTCTAGGAAGCTTCAGAGAGCTGCGTTCCAAATGGACGACTATATTTGCCTGGTATCACTTGTAAGCCCCCATAAATGTCTACTCTGGCTACTTTAAAAGGCCTTAACTGCTAATAATGCTAGATTTTGACGTGGGCATTCCAAGGCGTCAATCTTGCCGCTGTATTTGCTGGTGGTGCAGGCCTCCCGATCACAACTGTTATAGCAATCAATCCCAACGTGATCCCAACGTACATAAAAGTATGAGAGCTGTTTTAAGTTGCATATCATATATCAATTTAGAAGCGGTTGGTCGAAATCAGTGCTAACGTGTTTTACCATCAGATTATTGTTGCCAATTTCTCGTTATGGGTTGTCACTGTTTCTTTGGTGCAGTTATCGATCTTGTTCTTCTACATACGAGTTTTCGGAGTCAACTCGCTCTTTCGACGGATTTGCTGGGCCTTAATTATTTTGATTACAGCTTTTGGCCTCACCGGTCTCATATCAGAAATATTCCAGTGCACGCCCGTTAGCAAAGCCTGGAACACCATGGAGCCAGGTACTTGTGTAAATGGCCAAGCCTACTGTGCTTCCATCGGGTTTCTTCATCTATTCTTCGACCTGTCCATCGTGATACTCCCAATGCCCATGGTATGGACTCTCCAAGTGACGACTCGGAGCAAGATCGTTGTTAGCATCTTGCTGTGTCTCGGACTTATGTAAGCAGATACATTGAACATGATCTGTACTTCTATGCCAGAAGATTGGACTAACCAGTGAATTAGTGCAACGGTACTATCTCTTCTAAAAATAAGCTGCGTCATCGATCTCACGGGGATCCCACCGGACGACGTGACCGATGTTCTGTGGATTACCATCCTGCTTCAGACTCTAGAGCTTCCAATTGGCATTATTTGCTGCTGCGTGCCGGTGTTAAAGCCAGTGTGGGATGAAATGAAGCCTTTTCTCAACTCCATGTCGACTCGCATACTATCCTATTCCCGTGGCTCTGCTGATAGCGCTTCATCAAGGCCATATCGTGGGGACTATGCGAAGAATAGCGGGGCCGAGTCTATTTATGGCTTTGCCCATGCCCATGAACCCATGAGTGGGCTAGGGAATACTGCAACAGTACAAGCGATCGAGTTGGAAATGACACCTCATATGCAGTCGAGCAACGCAGCTCATTCACATTCTACGAAATCGATTAATATTACCAACTCTTACAGCGTCAGGCGACAGTCAGGAGACGAGGGTGGTAGATAAGAACATTGGATCGCTTACTGGGTAGCCTAGTTAAAGGCGCGCTAGTATTATTTTGATATTACTAGAAAATGTATGCTGTTGGTTAGGATTAATAGCAGCACTATGCGGAGAACTGTTCTAAGCGAGGGGGTTAGGAGGCGGTGGGTGTCTGTGTTGGTTAGGATAACGTGTCGTATCACTTGCCAGTATAACCAACAGTCAATTATGAATGTTACATGACAAAAAATTGACTAGAGTTGAAAGACTAGAAAGCGGGTGCCTAAATATATATCTAAACCCCAAGCCCTACCAATCACTGTATACTGTAGCACACGCAGTACCCGGCAATAATTACCAACAGCAGTGATTAGCTCCTGCGTGGCCTCTTGTGTTGCTTCCACACGTGTACAGAATACACATGTGCATATAACATCCTCGTTGGATTTGAGCCCTGCATGGGTTCCACGTCTTACAGTGCTTGCTTGCGACTGGCTGGAATTCCGATCTACGGCTGTGTAACATGAAAACCATAGGCCGGAACACTGCCGATTTGCTGCTCCCGACTAGAATTACCGAATAGTTAGGTGGAGGGACGTAGTCAAGCGGACAGACGGGCAAGGCAGGGAGCGAGAGAGCGAAGAGACGATGTGTCAAATCCCCCCATTGTCTCAGTCTCATTACCCCGCCTCCGGGTATGTTGCGGGCCGGTAGGGAGAAGTAAAAAGGAAAGACTCGGGCATCAGGAAGGCTGGCTTACATAAGGTATGCCTACGTATACACATGAAAACACCTAACAAAGAATTAAAGCCACTTCATAATTTGCTTCTTCCCACGGCATCCCATACCACATTCCCAACATTCGAAACCACCGAGCTACTGGCACTGCATATTTTGGATACCCAATCCCATCTCTCCCCCTCCCNNTTTTATACGAGAACATGGCATTCCGGCCGAAGCAGATCATCAACTACTCGGTCAACGAACTGGCCGAGCTCCAAGGGGNACGTCAGCCATACGGCCGTCGCCCAGTGCCTAGACCTGATCCCCGCCTTTGAGAAGGGCGATATAATCCACGACAATGCCTGCGGCCCTGGCACCGTGACCGAGATCATCATGGCCAAGAACCCGCCCGACATCCACATCCACGCCACAGACCACAACGACAACTTCGTCCAGGGCGTCCGGGAGCTGGCCGAGAAGAACAAATGGCCCGTCACTGCGGCCAGGATGTCGGCGCAGGAGATCACCTTCCCGGACGACACCTTTACTCATTCCATCACGAGCTTCGCCTTCCACTGCCTCGGGGATCACGACCAGGCCGCCC
>JAPESX010000033.1:0-35808 GCA_029590615.1 Nemania bipapillata | reverse complement strand
ACAGTCGAGGCTGGCCGGGGTGTACCGAAGCCGAATCCCGTGTCTTCCAGCTGATGCCCCCCGTACGCTCCGGCATATTCATTTCCATATGGCTGCGGCGTCTGGGTCATGGGAGGAGCACTTGTCGTGTACGACTCCGTCAAGCTGTAAGCGGAGACGGGGCGTACAGGCGGTGTATGTGCGCCTAACCGATCTTGCTCGTAGTGGCCGGGTGCCTGACCAAGAAGGTGTCGCTGCGATTCATCGTCATCTTGGTCAGTGGGTGGCAGATGATACTGCAAAGCGAGATGTCAGCCAAGGAATCGTGAGCGATCACGGGTTGGAAACCCTGCATCGTGGTTTAAGTTAAGCTTTTAGACTTACTGTGCTTCCGGCAGGCAGGTCTTGGAGCCGATGCCCGTCATAGTCGTTATTATTCCCTTGGGGATTGTACGCCATGGTCGCAATAGGCTCAGCAGGCCCTTATTCGTAATTGCGTAAGACAACGCGCCGCTCGAGAGAAGGGTCAGCCAAACAAGAGGGCTTTGGGAAATAGCTCGCTAGCCTAATGTTGTCTATTAGGCAGACGAAACTTAGGTCTGATCGTGCAGATGATATCTGGTCCAGGGGCAAACGCTGTAGAGGTCAAGTGTCTCCCCTCCACGGTGGACAAAGAGATTGGACGCGAAAAGCGAGTGTGCTATTTGCAAGCGATGGGAGTGGGCGTACGCTGCAAAACAGCAGGTGGTGTGTGAAGAGAAGAATGAAAAGGTGATGAATGATATGATGTGACGGATCACCCAAGGTTAGGAGGCAGTAAGGGAAAAATCTCTTTCGTAGTGGTAAATTGTTTCAGAACAAGAACAGGGAGGATGTACAAGGGACAGTGACGCCTTTAGGTAAACTCGTATTTTTTTCAGGCTGGGATCTGCATGAGCAAGCCTCCATTCATCACCTGAAAGTACATCCGTACAGTTACTTGGTACTGCGTGGAGTGGCCCTCAGAGTAGCCACCACAGGTTTAGATAGGAGCACTAAGCCAATTAGAGAGTGGACGATGGGGCTTCTTCTACTGGTCTGTGTGGCTTAGCATCATGAACAGCCTTGGAGACAGAAAAATTAGGCTACGTTGAGCCTGCGCGCCGCGCTGACGCGACAACGCATAAGTGCTCGATAGCGCATTCTGTACTTGTACTTAGCAATGTCCTTCAACTACATACTGCATATTCGCAGTCCGATATACAAAGGCGAAGTAGGTACTAAATTTACTAGTAGACTTCTTTACAATTATCCTGACCTAACCTTGCGTTTTCTCAGCCGAGTAGCTACATCGGCATATAGGTTAGACTATGTGGTCGAACGCATTCCACGCTCAATACCTAAGCCATGTCATGTTAGCAGGTACCCAAAGTATCCCTTAGGTGGTTGGTGGGTTGGATGCTAACATTAACATTAACACACTAATAGCGGATACACCGATGTATTGTAACATAGCGACATGCATGACCTCCAATGCAACATGTGCCAATGAAATGGAACACCTACATGATCCAACTGGCTACCATTTACGTCATTTTCGAAGAGTTCCTTGAAGTGGGTGAATATTTGATAATATTACATCGAGAGATAGTCTTCACTTTGTTGTTTTTGCTCTCTAGGAGCCTCATGAGTCGAGTAAAGTCTATGAAGTAGATGGGTTTCGACTTAGCATAGAGCTAAAGGTAGGTATGTCCATCATGCCTCCGTTCAGCTGATGATCCAACTCAGCCACAACCCCAGTGCCAAGTTGTACTTTGTACAGTGCCAAATGTAAGACAACCAAGCGACCCCTGGCTCCTGACAAGAGACGCAATTCATTCGTCAGCAGGCAAGCGGGTATTATCATGCTGCGCCCCCCCTACAATTTACCAGGCGCAAGCCCTATATTCTGTATCCCGATGGAATATCTATAGGTAGGCAATGAACTAGTTGGCCTTCTGCTTCGCTATTATACCAGCTACTCGTTGAGCAACCGTGACATGGCTATTGAGATAGCTATGGTCAGAGATGCTTAGTACGCCTTCAGTGTCATGCTTGTATATTCTGTATACCTATAACAAGACCCGTATTTTCAGGGGTTAAAGTGATTTCATGAAGTCTCCACTTTTATATTATACTAACCTAGAATAACAGCTACCAGTGCTAGTGTTTACATACGTACGAGTTTTACTGTATCTAAGTACCAAATATGTATGGATGCACAGAATAAATAAGTACTTATCACCTATTTATGTATGAGGTAGCCATTTGCTTGTTGGTTTTATGAGGCGACGCAAACTGCTCCATAGTCGACCCTGTAAATGTAGGACGTATGAACTGTACAGCACTAGCCTGCATCCGAGATCATAATCTGCTTATCCCTTGCCTGATACTTGTCCTACGTGCTAGTGGATAGCTTTGGACATTTGATGTAAAGAAACGCACTCCAAAAGTTGAGGATTCCTTTGGGTCACTACTTATCTATATACAAAGTGTAATTAAGAACTATAACAAATAGAAGATGGGTAGGAACGTACGAGATGCTGCATGGTATGGTCAACGGGTCGCCTCCTCACTAAATAAGAAAAACAAGGAAAGTTGGTATAAAAATAGCAGGCTTGGCGGCCGGAACTGCAATGCTATCCGAGAACAGGCAGTCCCACAGCCTGACCCGGGGTAGGAAAAGGGGTCCCTCAGCTTTCAAACGGTATGCGTATGTACAGAATAAGGCTATCTCCAGATGAGTGGGGGGATCCAAATACCTGCTTCGTCAACAAGAATGGGTTACTGATCTACATACTTATATATACATAGAAGCTGCCTAGATAATAAGGCGGTAATACAGAATACTTAATCATTGCAATACATTTACGGCTAAGTAGGTATATATTATATGTTGCTGTAAATAATTTTATTTTATTCCAGGACCTAGTACCAAAGTACGTACTTTTTACCAATTGGCTACCTAGGTACCTAACGTGCATGATTTCAGTCTCACATCAGCAGCACCAATCATGAACCGTCTTGTTACGTGGTTCAATATAGGAGCTGTACTCTACAATCACCGCATTGGTCCTCTCAAATTAAGGAAGGATTTCGTTCTGCTGGCTCACTACCTACCTATTATAGGAGGGAACACCAATATCCGTATCAAACGTTGGTCTATCTAAGGTGCAGCAATATTATTTCTAGTTTCGATATTCAATTTTGGTGCTGCCCATTTTTTACGTCAGCAGCTTCGTTGGAAAAGCCCATACCAATAACAAGCTCGCTCTGACCATGCTCTGGCAACAACCACGGCATAAGGTAGATAAATCATCTCGTACCCGGCAGCATTAACTCTAGCTCTTATATAAATTTATATTTCAGCCATAAAGTATTAATTATTCTTTGATTTGTGCCGAACTGAGTGGTCATTAAACAAGCCAGATCACGGCTTCGCATGCCAACTAAGGTAAAGATTGGGATTATCGCCCAACAGCTTGAGAACAAATCATTGCTCGCCAGGAGATCAACGATGAATCAGGCGCGTTAGAATGCAATCGAACAACAAGAGCCTTCGGCGGTTTTTATTTTGTTTCTAAGTACTCCTTCAATACTATGCGGCAGGGAAAGAACTGAAGCTCTTATGCTTCTACAGATAACATTATCGCTTTCGATAAGTCTAAGCTATCTAGATATGCATAATCTAATACCTAGCAAGAAACAAGCCAACAGTAGGTATGTAGACTTACCCATAAATCTAGTAAAATATGCAGGCAATCTGAAAAGATTGGTTAATCCTGTACAGCCCTTGCAACGTTGAGCTCGGGGATCTAGCCTTCATAGCCCTGAGACGGGTGCGCTGCCAGCCGTTATCAGTGACCTTATATGGCGGTGCTGTAATCTAGGTACCTACCGACTTAAGAGGTAGGTATGCTTATGCGTATGTAGGTAGTCCGTGCTACGGTGCTACCTAATATATGGAAATAAGTTGGGTCGCCATGTGGTATTCTGTATATCTATGTACCTTGGTATGTCGTGGCTTCACATACAGTATGTTCATGTACCAGCGTTAGAATCTTCGAGGATCTAACCTAATACCTCAATACCTGCTAACCAGGTGGAGAGTACAGATTATTCTGCGATCTAGTGGTTCTTACTACGGCATCTCTCATCCATATACGTACAGATATACCTAGGTACCTATATCGTGTGTAGGGTTCAACAGCCTACTCAGGCACATTAGCAGCGGCAGACGAATCAGAGAGCAGAGCTCTTGGTTCAGAACAAGTCTTGGAGTGTACCTGCAGTTAGTGCCTTTCGGCATCTGGCCTAGCGGCTCCCTGGTGGACAGATTACTGCTGGAGTCCTGGCGGCTTGCAGCAGTTCGAGATTAAACTAGTACCCGCAATTTGTATTTCCAGCTGAATACAGGAGGAGCCCCGTCCCTGCCATCATGTCCATTGTCTCCTCTTCCTTTCCACCTCTTTGATCGCTCACCACAAACCGCCGCATTGCACAGACAAGCCTCCCAATTGCCCATACCACCAGCGCTCCTCTGCTTTGACCTAACCTGGCCTCACCTCACCGCGCCGGTGTCAATAGATGGTCATTCGCTACCGCTTTCAAAATATCACGAATACTGGATATTCCTCATGTCGCTCTAGATTGCCTATCGTCAGCGGTCGTTATACTTACTGTGCCGTTCGTTTCATTTCATTGAGCTAGTCTCATAGTCACTCGTTTGATCAATTCAATTATTGCCCTCAGTGCTCTCCCACCCCCTATTTTCTGCCTCCATTCACGTCGGCATCATAGCTTTGCGCAAACATTGCTACTACATTCGAATTGAAGGCATATATGTAGTCGGAACCATATCGCTATAGATTTATTTGCTGTATACCCCCAACCAGAACCAAGACACGACCCGCTCGTCAAAGCAACAAGATCTGCAGCGCTCGCGCCCACGCCATTCTCGACCCAGTTCCCACTCTTCGTCAGATCGTCGATCCTCATCCAAGCACCCGACTTACCATTCCCTCTATTCGACTGTCAAATTGAATTCTATCCTATTACCTCCAGCATGGCAGGGATACCGGGTTTCGTGGGTTTTGCAATCGGTAAGTTGCACGCCGCTCCTACGCCGCAAGGCGTATTAACTAACCTGAGCCATCAGACGAAGACCTTAGTTCCTCGTTGGTAAGACGGCAGAAAGGATGCCTCCTGTGCCCGGATGAACCCCCGGACTGTCCATCATGTTCCGACAACGAGAGCTGCTATACTATTTCCCCGACCTGCGAGCAGTGCTCCTATACCGAGTGTAGGGAAGATCCCGCTAAGGTCTCAGCGTCAAGCAATTCGGGCCCTAACGCCGGAGCGATTGCCGGTGGCGTAATAGGTGGTCTAGCTTTAATTGCGGCCCTAACATACTTGGTATGGAAATTCTGCATCAAGAACAAGAGAGCAAGCTTTGCGGAACAGTGGGAAGGACAAGGAGAGCGGACGAAGGAACGCATGGATAATGATTTCGCATCAAGGCGATCCCAGAGAGAGTCGACTCACACAGTCCACTCCATTGCTTCGACGGTACTCACCCGCGCTTCCAACATCATTCAAATCGCGTATATCCCAGGCGTTACCAACAGGGCGACGCCAACTTCACCAACGCTGCTAGTTCCACCTGTCCCACCGATTCCTATTGCTCATGCAGAGAGCGCGACATCATCTCCGTACGAAGATCAACATTTCTTTGTCCCGGGCGATCTACGTGACTCGACCTACTCTGGCATCTCTAACTTTACGGACCGAACATCTTACGCACGTACATCATATGCTCCTCGGTCCAGTATAGCTTCTACAATCTATGGCAAGAATGTTGTCATATCGCCAGTACCCGCTCAGAAAGGGAACTTCCTCAAGCCATCGATTGTTAGTGTGAAATCGTCGCGTGCGCCGAGTACCAACAGCGATGACTCGGCGCCGCCAGTTCCATCAGTTAATTTCGAGAAATATGACAAACCTCCCCCTTCGCCTGCTTTTAGCATTGGGTCTACGTTTCTGAAGAACGCTAGTACATCAACCGCTACTTCGGTGCGGCCGCAGGTTGTACGGGTTGGTAGCGGTCCGAAGACTGTCGATATTAAAGGATCGTCCAAGTCATCGTCCACACTAACGACAACAACATTGGCAGAACTTGAGAGTCCTGGTCCTCTCATTCACCTAGATGACGAGACTGCGACCACTAGCAAAGAGCGCGAATCAGCTGCGATAACCATCATCGAGGACGACACACCAACTAGTGACCAGGGTCCCTTTTCCGACCCCCCTACAGCAAAGCGTACTTCTAGGAGGAATAGCTCTCTCAGTGCCGTCATTGAAGAATCAACAAGGCGTGCTTCGCAAATTGACCCTCACCGGCATTACTCGGCCATCGCCAGAAATAACAGCCCGTTTAGCGACGAAAACGCAGTGCGCGAATAAAAATATTCCTTACTAGGCATTCATTTCTCGTATGAATATATCTTGATGAAATATGGGGCACGCGAGGAGCACAGGATTGGACCGGACTCATTTATCTATTTATTTATTCCACTACCTGATTTTGGTATTTATCTGTTCCACCGATCTACGCTTGCAAGCGGAGAAAAGAGCGTTGGTCAGCTTCTTTTGTTTACTTCAGACCAACTTGTTCTCAGCGAGGTAGAATTATTTGATATCTCTTCATATTACCCCATTTGTTCTCCTTGGGCGGACAGTCGACAGAATTTATTAAACGGGATCGTCTGATTTCACACCCACCTTGGTTATCCAGGGTTTCTCCGTATTTGGATTGCTAGGGTGGAAAATGAGGGCTAAGTAGACTTATTCCCTCCGTCCCCGATTGGATGTCATCTTGGGTTATTTCGTCCGTCATGTGTGTATGAGATGATATTGTATGTACACATGTGTCTAGTTCTCTGCGCCTATTATACCACTTGTGGCCACTAGTTCTATAGCAAATTTCAATTTGTACATACGATAATATCTTATCATATCTACGTCAAGATAGAATATCAATTTATTCTCTGCGTTCTGTGTGAACTCGAAAGTACCAATATCGGTCTGCGGCTGACGGGGCTACCTGAGACGAAGGTCCTGTCAATAGGATTCGCTCGCCGGTTTAAAAGGACCCCCTTCGTGTGCTCGCAAATCAGCATAGGTTTTTTTTTTTTTYTYCACACAAATGATAGTCATACAAGTAGTTAATAGAAGTATGTGACTGTCGACGTGGGAAGTGAACAGTAATGCTGCGCGCATGGCCCCCTTCGCCAGAATTAGATATTATTCCACAAGTTACAACACAGTCCGTGTAAATTTAAAAATATCTTTTCCATTTAAGCACTCATTTGTTCGTTTTCCTCTAAGAGACGATATGCAGACATGACAAGGCTTTGTCGCCTCCTCGTGTACCGTAGGGTGCGCATATGGATTATGCATGAAACATTCTTCGATACAGCCGGTTGATTGAACATCGTTTCCAAAAGGCTCCTTCGGGTAGTCGACTGCCGAGCGACCAAAACAGTTAGTTCCATCTAGGCGAGAAGACGGATCAAAAAGGGATGGGATGTTTCGTGAGGAACCGACAGCCGCACGGACCAAGTCGTAGATCATGCCTCAACGGCCTCCACTACCTATGAGCAAAGCTCACTACCAGGATAAGTAGTATATATTAACGTCTAATTTAGGTAGTCAGGAGTGCCCGTTACATTTTCACTACCAGGATAAGACAATTGGATGATCTCTCCATGCTCGATAATTATCTATCCCTAACGTAGCCGCTATTGTATACCGCCTTTTCTATGAAACTCAGAACGGCCCTGAAATTTCCCCATATGCGTAAGAGGTTGTGATTGGTGTATTTGGCGTTAGTGGTCAATCGTACCATACTTTTACTGCAATTTCTCGCTTTTTGACAGCTAGAATTGGCCTAAAGCGTGTTCTGAGTTTTCTAAGAAAAGGCGGTATATGCATGCTTAGAAGAGAACTTCAGTCAGCCTTGTATGGCCTGTGGATCTGGTCTTGCCGATGCTGGACATCATAGATACAATACTAGCTACACTAATAGCGAGTACAGAATGTACTGCTACCTATACTCGTAATTGTAAGACGAAATCTAATGTCAGATTCAGCATGTTTGCCTGGCATACATAGAGGGTAGGTGAGAATTGACTTCAAGTTAGAATATTATCTAGTCTGCTCGGCCATACAGATAATAGGTTCGAAATTCAGCATAAATGGTGTACTATACTATAATAGCTAACCGTTTTCAATAATGGCGGCTCTCCCTCATAGGACTTTCCTTTCCTTTAAGAAGCTACAAAGGGAACAAAGTGGAAGGAGAAGCATAGGCTCATAAAATACTTATCACATAAAATACTTATCACATAAAATACTTATCACATAAAATACTTATCACATAAAATACTTATCACTGTGTTAAATTTACTAGTGTGCTTTATATACCTGCTGTAAGCTGATCGTGGACATCGTATAAACACCTTAATATGAGTCAAAGTCAAAACGGCGAGTACGGACGACAACGGCGCTCGAGCCACTCACGTCGTCTGAGTCATATCGCAGAGAGATAAGGGACCGCTACCAGCCTACCTGGCTGTTGTGCCCCTCACCCCACCAACAACACATAGGTATTCTATACGCCTATATGTATTCTTCGCTGCCAAGTATTCTTCATCTTCAGGAGCCGCCCCAGACAACTGCCCAACCAACCAAGGCAGCTAATTTCCAATTGATAGGATCCATCTGTCGCTCAAAGCTTGAAGAATAAGGTAATTATCATGTCTTCGAAGAAGGCGAAGTCTAAGCCTGCCGCCGAAGGCGCTACGCGCGAACTCGAGCTCCGGCCAGCGCCTACTTTTCTCGAACACCGTCTCTCGCTCTTCGACAAGCTATGGAGTGAACAGGTCCAGTCCATCGCCCAGAAGCCACGCGAGAACATCAACATCACTCTCCCCGATGGGAAAGTCCATATCGGCACCTCATGGGAGACCACACCCTTGGAGATCGTCCGTGGCATTAGCAAGAGCTTGGCCGAGCGAACCGTCGTAGCTAAAGTAAATGACGAACTTTGGGACCTCTCGCGGCCGCTGGAGACCTCGTCGACCCTCTCATTCCTCGACTTCACCACCGAAGAAGGCAAGAAAGTGTTCTGGCATTCCAGTGCCCATATATTAGGAGAAGCAGCCGAGCGGAGGTTTGGCGCACATCTCGCCGTCGGCCCACCAACAACAAATGGCAAGTCGAATCTGTGCACGCGGCAGCGTCGCAAATGCTAATCCTGCCTTGCCAGGGTTCTACTACGAGATGGCCCTTCCAGAAGGGAAGGCCGTTAGCTCCTCCGAGGATGTCGAGCCGTTGAGCGCCCTAGCCGCCTCTATTTCCGGTGAGAAGCAGCCATTCCAGAGACTGACCGTCACCAAGACGCAGCTCCTGGAGATGTTCCAGTCAAACAAGTACAAGCAACATATTATCAATGACAAAATTCCCGATGGAACTTCTACCACCGTGTATCGATGCGGCCCTCTAATCGATCTTTGCCGAGGCCCTCACGTTATCGACACAGGCAAAGTTAAGGCCTTTAGCATTCTCAAGCTCTCGGCATCATATTTCCTCGGTGACCCTGCAAACGACTCTCTTCAGCGTGTCTACGGTATATCATTCCCCGAAAAGAAGCAGCTCGCGGAGCACCTCAAATTCCTTGAGGAGGCTGCCAAGAGAGACCACCGGAGGATTGGAAAGGACCAAGAGTTGTTCCTATTCCATGATTTATCACCGGGCTCCTGCTTCTTCCTTCCTCACGGTACTATAATATACAATACTCTCCAAAGTTTCATACGCAAGGAGTATTGGAAACGTGGTTACCAAGAAGTTCATTCACCCAACATGTTCAACTCTTCTTTATGGAAGAAATCTGGCCACTGGGAACGTAAGTCGAAAAGAAATACATTTCATGTATAAGCATCTACTTACTATGCTACCAGATTACCACGAGGATATGTTCACCTTTGAAGTTGAGAAAGACATCTGGGCCTTGAAGCCAATGAACTGCCCAGGCCACTGCCTTATATTTGGATCTCGTGCCCGCAATTACAGAGAACTACCTATCCGCATGGCAGAGTTTGGTGGTAAGGGCAACCGATCTCTTTCAACCCCAACCTCCACATCATCAAATAGATTTAGTTAACCATGTCTCTAGTGCTTCACCGGAATGAGGCATCTGGTGCTTTAGGTGGATTGACACGTGTGCGAAGGTTCGTGCAAGACGACTCTCACATTTTTTGCACAGAAGCACAGGTAACTATCCCATATTACAGGGCTAAACGGTCAACTGGAGTGACCTAACAGGCAACAGGTTGGTGATGAGGTTTCGGCAGTGTTCGATTTCCTTCGCGCCGTTTATGGCAAACTAGATTTCTCCTTCAAATTGAAATTGTCGACACGCCCAGACAAATTCCTAGGCAGTATAGACACATGGGACAAGGCCGAGAAGACGCTATCAGTTGCTCTCGATAAGTTCTGTGCTAACACGGTCCCTTGGGAATTGAATCCGGGAGATGGTGCCTTCTATGGTCCTAAGATCGATATTACAATTACCGATGCGCTTGGGCGTGACTTCCAGGTTTGGCGTCCATGTGTCTGTAGGAATGATTTACGCTAATAAACCCGCAGTGTGCAACGATCCAGTTGGATTTCCAACTGCCAGAACGATTTGACCTGTCATACCAGACGGCCGATGATGCATCTGCTCCAGCTGCTGCTACGTCTACAGCAGGTGCTGAAGGTGGCCTCCGTCAAGGCCATGTTCGCCCCGTTATCATTCATCGAGCCATCTATGGCAGTTTTGAACGCTTCATCGGCATTCTTACAGAACACTTTGGTGGCAAATGGCCTTTCTGGATAAGCCCTCGCCAAATAATGATCATTCCCGTCATGACAAGTGCATCTGATTATGTCAAGGAAGTGCAGACTCTTCTACGAGAAAATGAATTCCACGCCGACGTAGATCTCAGTGCCAACACGCTAAATAAAAANGATCCGGAGTGCACAGTTACTACAATATAACTTCATCCTCGGTGAGAAAATAGGAATTCTACGGAGTTTTATAGAGCCTACTAAGCTAACAAGTTTTTCTTTAGTCCTCGGTGCAAAGGAGATGACTGACCGCACTGTTACCATCAGGAGTAGAGAAGGTGCAGAGAAGGCGCAGAGTGCCGAGCAAGTTGTCCTGCCATTAGGCGAGGCTGTCGTCAAGTTCAAGGCTCTGAGAGAATCTCAGGATCTGCACAACAAACTTGATTAAACCAACTTGTATTAAAGCGAGCTAGATAAATAGCCCCTCTATATTCCTCTGAGTTAGTCTGCTCTAGGCCGATATAGTAGACTAGATACCATAGACCGCATAATACAAGTCATTAGAAGAATTTGTTCGGTATTATACACAAGGTTACTACTACGTCTACCGGTAGGGTTGACTCTCCCTTCTCTTCAGACGACCTGTTCTTCCGGGTTGACTGCCCTTCCATGGTACCTAACCGATGCTTACACTCATTATTTGTTTGGTCAAAGACGAGTTAATTCAACAGTAGCTTATCTCAGAAGTAGAGTCTTGCAGCGTGAATGTGCCAGAAAGTGACGCTAGAGATTTTGAATGTAAAAGAGGCTCGTGTACGGCCAAAGCTAGTTGTTGCTAACATTACGCCCTACTTCGCTAGGTGGGAAAAAAAAGGGAAGGGGAAGGGGGGGTGGATAGTACATCGCGCTATGTGAGTTTAAATCACGTATACGCTATGAAATCCAAGAGATTTCGACCGATTACCAAGAATCTTTTGCCTAGATTATAATTCTCCCTCTCCTAGACTTGGTTGCAGAGCGCTCTGAGGAAGAACGGAGCTACATTGATTTGAACTTCTGGGTTCATAGCGTAGCTGCTAAATGGTAGAGGGGTCTTTTTTTTTCGGCTTTGGTTTTGTGTTTGGGCTTCCACCCNAAAGGGTCGGTGTTAGTGACCAGAAGTGCAGGCCGGGGCTGTGATGGCCGGCTTTGGTTGGTAACTGTCGCGCCGGTAAGACGTGGGTTTTTGGCCTTGGTGTTGGTGGTGGCGGGGGTTCTCTGCCCTGCGGGACTTGCGAGGATGTTGGGGGATGATGGTAAGAAGATCGTGTCGCGCCCAGACATGTCCCGGGAGTTTTTAAGTGCACTTGGTGGTGGTGGTGGGATTTCCGCTTCCGGGTTTGCGTCGTGCGGTTGTGGTGTCCAGCTCATCAGTCTGCTCCCTCGTAGTCGCAACCCTCCTGTCGTTTGCTGGTTTTCGTTCCATGGCTGTGGAATAGCTTTGCGCCTCTCTTCTGTGGTAGACAGCCACAGGCGCGATGCCCTCGCAAAAGTCTTCATCTGCGCCTTCAGCCGCACGTCCCAGTCCACGTCGTCTTCCAGCACGAGGGCGCTGCCGAGGCCGTGGCTCACGATGGTCTGCATGGCGTTCATGTGAGAGCGCCACGAGCCACGGGCGCCTGCTGATGCGGAATCTGACGGCTTCGGCTTAGTACGTCCCCAGTCTGCGGTCCCCCCTGCTGAATGAGGCAAGGGCACATCATCGCCCGTTAAACCTTGTAGGAATGTGAGGTTTAAGTTGCTGTTTGAAGGGTTGGTGGTGTTAGTAACTTGAATATCTCATTACCTCTCAATTTTGGACTATCAACAAGACAGGACGAGATGAGAATGAAGAGAGACCCCTGGTGGCTGTAACTTTACAGCTCATGATGTCAAGGAGTTAAATAATCTAGATGAGAGGTAGTGTCTAAATACTAACCTAACAGCACCAGCTATCGTCATAGCATCTCGACGGTCTCGCCGCGAGGGAAGGTTGATGACGAAAACCCCCCCAAACTAAGGAATGCCGCATTAGTATATACTCCAGTAATGCCTACTCTCTTCCAGGCTCTAATTGGATTGGAGAAAACTGTGATTAGAAAAAACTCACGCCTAGAGTGCTATTCAGCACATCATCATCATTATTCCGGACCCCATGAATCCACGACGGCGACTCGGAACTCTGCGAGGTAGAGCAGAGCCGATAAATGCAGACAAATGACAATGCGACTAGGACGGTGATGAATGTTCGCCTATGCTGTAACATGGTCTCTGTTGGGTTTGCACTATCACGAATGGTCCAGGAATTGCACTCTGGTCATTTCTCAGAAGATCCCATCTCCTGTATATCATTACCGTCGAGTAGACAAGAAGATAAAGGAAATATCGGTCTTTAGCCTGGTCGCTGTTAGAGGGCCTGCCAACAGCATTGTTTGTTCCGTTTCTAAAAGTCGGGTAAAGTACCCGGGTAAATATACCCTAAAAGCTGTGAATGGTACGTAACCCAGATTAGCAGGTATTTTGGCTGGTCATTAGAATAAGTCGTTACACAGCTTTCCATGAGCAAGACATGTTGAAGTTTGTGCCTTATTCATTACCACGAGTATTCGTCATGTCAACAGTAGTATATCTCAACGCAGAGCTCTCGAAGCTGAATTGGGACATCGCCAATCGTGTCTAACAAAGCAAATCCAAACCATTGCCAAAAAATGAGCAATCTGGCCACGTCCGTCGCTCCGATCCCTATCTATCTAAACGCCGTGAAAGAACCCTCTATGCATATCTATCATGGTCATCCCAAGCGTGCCCCTTTTTGTGCATCATCTATCTGACAACATTGCTGGCGAAAGTCACTATGAAACGTGCCCACTTTGCTCCCTTTAACCCCCATCATAACTATCATCTACCTGGTCTATCCTTTATTCTTCATCATCCGTATCGGGAGGGTGAGGCGTGCCCTTGGGGGTATTAAGCCATTCGATATGGCGTAGTCTGCGTCGTACTTCTTGCTCTTTAAGTTCCTTCTTGGTCTTCTTCTTCTTCTTCGCCGCCTTAAACTTCAAGGGTGTGTTGTCTTCTACCCCGCTATTCACAGCACTATTGACAGTGCTGTTAACGACGCTGCTAGCTGCCGTACTAACGATACCGCTGTTGAGCCCACTGCCGGGCCTGCTATCCTCGAATCGATCCGCCGAGATAGCGGTATTGCCTTTCATGGTCATCCGGCCATCGTTGATATGCCACTGCTCATTGGCCAGGGCGCCAACAAACTCTTCGTTGTGGGAAATCATGACGACGCCACCCTTGAAATCCCGAATCGCTACGGCAAGACCACCGAGGGAATCACGGTCCAGGAAGTTAGTGGGCTCGTCTAGAACGAGTAGATGCGGGTTGTTCCACATGGCACCGGCGATAACAACCTTGACCTTTTGGCCTCCAGACAAGCTGCCAATCTCATTGTGGTTGGCAATCTCTGGATCAAGACCAAGATCCTCAAAATGCTTGGAGATGACCGTAGGCTGAAGTTCACGGTACCCCAATCCCTCTCGTGATGCCTCGTGATCATCAAACTCTTGCACCAGTTTATCAAATCCCCACTCGAGTAACGTCTCTCGAGAAACTTGTGAGTTGAATTTAGGAAGCCAGCCCCTCCATTTCCTATCGAGATAGTTAGTCTTCGTACTCTACCAAAAACTGGGAACTTGAACCTACACTTCGTATTGGAACGTCTTTTTCCACTTTTGTCGGCCTACGAGAGCCTCAAGTTGTTTTTCGCCCTTGCCGTCGCCAAGGTTGATCTTCTTATCCATTTGCTCTCGATCCTTGTCGGATAGAATGCGGGTTTGTTTCAAGAATACCTCCCGATCATCACCGTTCGCGTACCGCCACTGTAGGTACTGATTAGGCGTCTTCTCAAGATGCATTTCCACGTGTTCTAGCGCATGTTGCTTGATGTATCCAATACGCAAGTTAGGATGTTTTTCAACTCGGCCCGAGGTGGGAATAACTTCGCCAGTCAGAAGCTTAATTAGAGTTGACTTGCCCGCACCATTGGGGCCAATTACAGCAACTCTTGAAGAAAGGCTCAGTTGGCAGCTTGCGTCACTAAGAGACGGCTTTGGCGCTTTGGGATATTGATAGGAAACGCCCGTCATTCGGATTATAGCCCGGGTCTGGGACTTGACGCCGGAGAGAATACCGGGAGGCGGGAATTTGAACTGGACATTAGAAGCCGAAAGGGTGTAATAAGCCTTAGCCTCTGGACGGACCTTGACGAATGCAGCTAGATTTCCCTTGAAATGGCCGAGCTTTTTGCCTGGTTCGTAATGATAGATATCGGTGGTAACATTATCCAGAAATCCCGAGTCGTGAGAAACGATTAAACTAGTGATGTCGGTGTGAGACTTTAGGTAATTTTCCAGCCACGCAATATTAGCAACGTCCAGATGATTGGTAGGCTCGTCCAGGAGTAGGACGTCGGCTTTTTGGAGCATAGCGCGAGCCAGAGCTAACTTCATCTTCCATCCACCGGACAATGATCCAACCTTTTGTGATTGGCGGCCTTCCGGTCCGGCTGTAAAGCCGAACTCCGCCAACACTTCTGAAATCCTTTCTCGGCCCTCAGACGCAATCGTCGGGTCTTTAACCATGAATTCAAGGATGCTAATTTCGGCGTCCTCTCCCTGGTTGTGCTCTACGTAGCAAGTCCGAAGGACGTCTTGAGGGGGGAAGCCTTCTAACTTCCCTCCAGCAATACTCTTCATAAGTGTTGATTTTCCAGCCCCGTTACGGCCACATAGGCCGTATCGATGTCCTTTGAGAAGACGAAGATTGGTATGAGATAGTAGAAGCATACCGCCATACGCAAGGGAGAAATCGGCATTGACAATCTCGGTCTCGCCGTCATCCTCCTTCTCTGGGATCCCAAACTTGCGTTCATCTTCCGCAACGTAATACTGGTGAACAGCATCGGCCACAGCGTCACTGGAGCCTGGCTGATGCATCAAGTCTTTCAGGTAAGGACCAATCCTAGCAGGAATCCTATCGATTTGGCGGTAGTTAGAATCATCGGCAACCATCTCACAAATGTAAGGCCGGGCTAGTTTATAGAAATCGAGATCACCAGACAGTCCTCCATTCTTCTTAATCTCGGAGTCAAGAATCTTAGCGACATCATCGATAGAAGTACGTTCTACCGCGGCTGAATCATTACTCATGGCTTTGTCCATGACATTTAACGCTCTTGTGGCCAGCTCGCGAACTTCAGGCAGAGGAGCCCGGTCCGCTACAGCCTTGACACCAGGCTGTAGCTTGGGAAGAAATGTCCTTGCCTCAACGGGGTCATGCACTAGTTTGGTAAGATTCTCAGTGATAACCGTAGACTGTCGGAGTACTTCTTGAGTTGTACTAGGGTTATTCAATGTCCGCTCGAGAAAAGGAGTCAGGAGCGCAAGGACGGGAGACGTAACGATGGCAACGAACGTGGTTTGGGAGAGTGCATGGATTGCCTTCTGGAGGGTTTGAGTCGAAGGATGATGTAGGGTCTCGATAAGCAAGGGAATCCGGGGTGCAACATCATCGTTGGATAGTAAAGTTGTGAGCGACTGCATAGTCAGGAGCGCCTGCTTCTCGACATCGGATTTGAGATCGTGCATATTGTTCTCGGCGATAGGAATTAAAGTAGCGAGTTTTGAACCCATAGCATCCCTAAGGAGATCCTTCTCTCGGGCTTGCTCCTTGGTACAGCCTATCTCCATTTGGGCCTTATCAGCCATCCGCTGCATCAGCTTGAGAGCGCCAACGGTACCCTGCCACTTGCCAGTCTTTTTGGCGAGGTAGGATACAAGGGCGGGTAGAAGACCAGCGATTAAGGCTTCAGGACTGAGATGGCCAAATAAAGCATCCAAGCCATACTGGGCCGCGTCGCGAACAACAGTGCCTTTGTCAGCTAGAGCGTCAAGCGCGCAGGCAACCAAGCCGCCATCCTGCAGTAGAAATACGATCTCACTGAGGGGCTCTCGCGAGGGAAATTTCTCAAAGAGGGCGCCGAGAAGGTTCTGAGCGCTTTCGCGTCGCAAGCCGCTCTTCTTGTCAGCGGCAGCCTTCTTGACCTCAGCGAGGACACCGTAGTGCTGGAGCCCACGGAAGCCGACCGTGTTCAGCAAGAGATCGCAGAGCGCATAGGCGGCGTCTATTGAAGCAGCGGAGGATGTGGCAGTGAAGATTGTATTGAGAATGGCGGAAACATCCTCTTTCGCAGGTGGTGGAGGAGCATCGGCGGATCTAGCCACCATTATTGGCGGCGATAGGGAATGAGGCATTGCCAGGAGGTTATACGGAGGCGTGGTAAACGGCAGTCGATCGACGAAGGAAAAAAGGAAATGAGACAAGATATAGCGCCTTAGATTTTAGAGCCAGGCGCAAATGCGCGAGGGTCTCGAGGCGGCTGTATTTAAGGATAGATGGTAGGCGTCGTAATCTGCCTTGCGAACGAGCTCTTTCCTTTGTGAAGGGGGAAAATATGTAGGAGACAATGTAGTGGGCGTGGCGGCAGCCTGACAAGGGAAGAAATATAGATTGGTAAGATAATGGCCAACAGAATTCTGCTTATCGGAAAGGTTAACCCCTCCAAATTTTTTTTCCTTATCAAGATTTAGGCATGCAAAATCTAGTTTAATAGCCCRACCTGGAGGGAGCGGCCACCTTTTATGGCTGGGGATATGCTTAGTGCAGCTGCAAAAGTATTAGCTCGTAATAAATATTTATATAAATATTACAGCATTTAACTTTAAAATTTAAGCGTAAACTTAATCATATAAACCCAACCGCATAAACCCAACTATATAAAAATAACATTAGAAGTAAATATTTTTGTTTGTATAGGTAATATGTTTATTGCGGGTCTGCTTTTGTTTTAACATGAAAAGTGGCCGCTCTAGGTGGGCTATAGGTACCCTGTAATATCCACTGAATGACCCGCTTTCACAAGCCTCCGACATCTATCTAATACCTATCCCATGCAGTCGTGCTGAATGCATCGATCGATCCTTATTGAAATTCAGCACCCTGATTCTAGCAAAATTGAGGCATCATAAAAGAAATATGATAGCTCTACAACGCTATTTGATTATGCTCCTAAAAATGGCTGTGCATGATATTAAGTTTATACGTAACCAAGGGAAACATTGTCATATTACCTAACCCCACCAGCCTGCACTGCTTAACTGACAGGTTTGGTAGATTTGCCGTAAGCCCGGTCCCGCGAGAGCCGAACTATTTAATTCTTGTGTGTAAATATATAGCGTAGATAGATAGGGGGGGTACCTAGCTTGCCTCCGTTTTGCTATCGGTATATCCGCATGTGGCGGCCACGACCATGGTATAGTTCGATAATTTGCTTATCTCTTACCTCAGGAAGAAATGCATAAAGTCGAGGGGCAAGTGTAGGCCTGAGAACAGATTTAAGCCAGAAGCGACAGGCTTCAGATAGCTACGAGCAAGAAGGTATAACTCTCGGTTAAAATTAAAATTAAGTTCTGAAGATCCCCCGTCTGCCATTCTCTCTCCCGCTCACCCATCACTATCAGCAGCAGCAGCAGCAGCAGCAGCAGCAACAACAACAACAACACAGAGTGAGCGCTATGTTTTTATATTTCAAGCTTACACCCCAGTGAATGACTTACTAACGAAGCTTGGAAAGTTCGGGACCGGCCACCACCTCCGTGGCCACCGCTCTCATCACAGACACCATCACCACCTCCCTCCATTACGAGGCGGCCCAAGTGGGGGTTACCTCGAGTGAGGATTGGGGATACCCGGAACTGTTGCCAGACACCTTTATGCGGTGTTCCGGATAAGTAGGCCTGTTCATGAGAACAAGACGCCGAAACTAAGACCTGGCTACAAGAGGTGGGAAGCAATTGAATCAACCTCAATGTACCTAGATGGACAATCCGTTATTTGATGAACTGCAATGCTTTAACTCCATGTCGGGAAGTGCTTGACTGTATGATCTGTCAGTGATGCAAAGCTTTATGTCCCCGTAGCTCACAGGCGTACGTATTAGTGACGATGCGGCATAATGATAATCGATTATACCTACCTAACCTTAGATATAATAGATACATGTAAATGTAGTAGATACTTCTTTCTTTATTGTTATTATTTATTTCCATGTACTAGAAAGCGGACGTGGCCTCCCAATCCTCTTCTCATAAACAGGTAAAGCTAAAAAGACTAGGGAAATACAGGAAGGTAGAAGAAGCAGGCCAAAATACTTAGGTTGTTTTACTCCGGGCAAAGTGTCCACGCCCTTGAATCAATATGTTCATTGTTGTATATCCGATGATATAAGAACAAAAGCGTACAAGGGCATGCTTTTATTACATATTCGGGAATATTAAGCTGGTACATCCGATGATGCGAGAGGTGTATTGAGCTTTAGACATTAGTCAAACCAGACTCGCAACCATGAGCATGAGGTAATCTGTTTATTCTATAATTACTCTATTTATTTATATGAAATTAAACCTACCTATACAGAGCAATATAAACAGCTAAATCCATCTATACAAGGCTACTAAACTAGTTTATGTAGGTCAAGAGAATACAGTTTACACAGAACAATACAGTCTTAACAGCTTAATCTAGAATAACGAAAATGAATTAATCAGATCAGTGCAGCTTGATAAAATCAAATACAATAACTAAGTAACAAATTTGCCAAAACGCGGTAAGTTGTTAATAGAGTAGCCTTACTAGGACCACCAGAGAAAGCAGGCCAGATGTGGCAATATAAGGTATATACACAACAACATTAACTATTTACTCGCTAAAAGGGTCATTCCAGCAGCTGCAGAAAACAGGCCTCGAAAGCTTGCTGCTAGGCAACCAAAATAGGGCCAAAACCTAGATTAGAAGATTGTGTGGCCGGGGAAAAGACTTCTGCAGCCTGTAATAAATATTTATGTTTAAGTTCTGAATTACCTGCACCTTTAATATGGTATAAGGAAGCCTTTATAACCCGGGAGCTTCCCATCCGAGGCAGCTCTGTCTAGAGAAACCCAGCTCTCCCCCCCGATTCGCTCAACCCACCATAGCGGTTCCTCCGCTCAACCGGCAACCCTAACACATCAACGGCAAAACGACATCGAGCATTCCAACTTCGAACACGTTAAACTCACACTATGGAACTTGCCCGAGTTTAACTTTATGACTCGCGGCAACCCAGCTCAAGTCAGACGCATCTCGCTTTCACTACAACTTGAAGGGAACAGTGGTGACCTGTGGGAAGCCTAACCGGATATGAGATCTCCGCGTACAGCAGATAACTGCATTGTTACCACAGCAATGCACGACCTATTTTGGATGCTCAGCTCCTGGGAGCCCCAAGGACAACTCAGCTTAGAGATCGAGATCTACCCCTCGTTCTCTGCCAAGCGCTGGTCAAGAGCTTTGGCATACTATCAAAGGATTCATGAGCAGTATTTCACAATACCCGGGTTGATTCATTTCCAAGCGATCGACTTCGACCCTTGCGACGTCCAACTACTAATTGTTAGGAGTGATCTTAATTCAATCACCTCTAATTGGTCGGAATCGTTATAATAACCTACAGAGCAATCTATCTTCCTTACAAGAAATACTTGAACTAATGTTTAATAATGGTTCGTGTAATGAACCCTAATTAGGTAGCCCATTACCAACACCAAAAATTTAAAAATTGCGTAAAACCGTTGTGGTTGCGCCTCGAAAGTGAGTTGTAGAGTTGAGGTAGGTTGTGTGGTGGACTCTGTAGCCCCTGTAGAACTACTTGTAAATGTCTAAGCAACCCCCTTTCCCAATAGAATTCTTGTTATGCCCCGTTACCCAAACGCCCACTAGATCCCTACATAGGGCATGTTATGGGGTTAATTGTCTTCGGTATTCTGTACCTATCTTGTCTTCAAGCTGCATTCCGTTGTGAATTGATGAATACCTGTATATTTATAGCCTCACAGCCGGGTCAGCATTTAGTCATGCTTAATCCCCCGTGGTACGAGAGCCACTTCATTCGTTGGCAATACGCTGTGTTTGGGCGGTCTGTGGTAGTAGTTCCATGAGAAGCCGCTTATTTCCTTTCACCATGGCGACGGACTAAATTAAGCCCTAGTTAGAGAACATCGTGTACAGTGTTTCCTCACTTGATCGTGCAAGGAAAGTCATAATGGCATACCTCCTCAATGGAATCTTTCATCACATAACGCGTAGTTACTACGGGCCGGCGCTGACCCATCCGATGCACCCTGGACAGTGCTTGCTCCTCAATGGCAGGGTTCCACTGCGGCTCGAGAAGGTGTACTCGAGATGCGGTTGTCAGGTCGAGCCTAGCTTCTGTTAATTATGGTAGTTGTGTATTTGTGAGGACAGGGAACTCACCCAACGCCACCGCAGGAGATCGTCACTAGGATCACCTTGATTCCCTCGTCCTCCTTAAACTCCTGAAGCGCCTTCGCCCTATTGATTAACGAGATAGACCCATCAATACGAACACAGTAGATACCAGCTGCGGCGAGTGCTTTCTGGGCCACCGAGAGACTGCTAGTCCAGAAGGAAAAAACAACACTAAAATTAGTGTGTGAGTTATCCATCTTCATCTATTGATACATTAGTTCATAATAGGAACTCACCTTTTTTTCTGGCAGGCAGCCTTGTATTTCCTGGACGAGCGCGCGAATCTTGCTTGTCTCTACAGGGTAATGATCTAAGTGTGGAGGCAATTGGTCGTTTCTAGCCTTCTGGACTAGCTTCGGGGAGAGTGGGTGAAGCGTACAGGGAGCTTCCTTGCAGCACGAAGGTTGCATAATCGTCTGATAGTTGTTCAAGGCTGCACAACTACTACAGTACAACTTACAACATTCAGAGTAGTACGCATAAGGTGGTATGTCCTCGGTGCTTGGTATATCAGGTATCTCGATAACTTGCCGGCACTCCTCGCAACTCGTGCCTCCTAGCGACGCTTCCGAAGCTACTAGTTCCCCAGTTGAGCTTTCGGTTTCAGATACACCTACTATGGGAGTCTTTGTTATCGAACACACACCTAGGTTGCAGAACAACCGAAGTTTGTTGATTAGCTGGATTGTATTCATGGACCAACTCGCCTCATAGGAGTGTAATGGCATATCATTAGGCAGCTCCCGTAGCGAGTTCTCGATCTTCTGATACTCACGTCTCTCGTTGTCGGAAAAATCTACTGTCTTAATGAGATCTTGTCGGGTCGGGAGAACAATAACGCTCGTAGGCCGTCGGATCATGATTGGCTGACAGAGTGCCTTTAGTCTCCTGGCACCTTCGCCTACATCACCCCGTCGAAAGAACTCGATGATGTCTGTGTCGAACGACTTGGGATTATCATACGGTTGGAAGCGGAGAAATCTTAGAAGTCCTCCGATGTCTGTGAAACTGTTTTGAATTGGCGTCCCCGTGATTGCCCAGCGAGAAACCGCCGTCAGTGCCGAGATGGCAGAAGAAGTAACTGTCTTATTTCTAATAATATGCGCTAAGATGGCTTAGTTAGTAATGAGGAGAACTCTTGCAGGCTAACTAAAGAGTCTTGGTGAGCTGCTGACCTTCATCGAGGATGATTCTTCGCCACCGGTGTCGAAATAGCATACTATCGCGCCCGCAACCATCCTTATATTCAGCTTGGACAGTTTGATAAGTAGTGAGTACAATGTCAGGGCACGCCGAACTTGAGTCACTAGTGAACCGGTTTCTAGCATGATGCCTCCCCCAAGAGAGAGTTGAGGGATGCAAATGACTACGAATATGTTATTAGGAGACTTGGGCTGACCAAATAGTGAGTTAACCATACAGGCCTAGTTGATATTCCCAAACGCTGAGGACTGAATTGTGTTAGCGCTAAGAATAGAAGCCTAAATTCCTTAAATCTTACGAGAAAGGGTTACCACTACGAGTGTACTCCCGCGGGGATTGTTGGTTGAGCAATAATGAGCTTCCTGTGGCTGCCGCTGCTGCTTAAGCTCTCTGTCGGCCGCGATGAGGGATATCATTTGTAGTGTCTTGCCAAGTCCCATCTCGTCAGCAAGGATACCTCCGTTCCAGGCTGGCGGGGGGATGTTTTGATAAGAACTAGTGATGTTATTGATATAACTGAATTCATTAGTAGGCTAAATATAAAAAGTTTTGGGCTGAAAAGTTTACGTTGAAGACCCATCTATGCGAGTTCTCGCCTGCCAAATATGCTCGATATTCCCCAGGCTTTCGCGCGTGATAAAAAACCGCAGGGCTTGCTTCTGGTGCCTAATAAATAAGCAATGCGTCACCTAAGAACAAGTAATTATGCAAGGCCCAATGACGTACGGGTGAAGCTCAGTCTTCAGCGCTGCCGGCTGTGGCCATTCAGGTAGGTCTCCTGTTGTCTCGAGGGCACGTAGTGCGTTTGAAATCGTAAAATCATTGTCGCCTAATTCAGGATTATGTAGCTCAAACGTCATCTTTGGGGCTTCAAATAATGTAGACAGGCAATGGGGGTTCTTGTAAGGCACGTTATGTTCACAGCCAAAAGGATCTTGAAGGACATAATCGCACCGGTCTAGAAAGTCGCCGGCGTCGTCGCCTAGGCCTTCAGGCCCGTATATTATGGCAGAAGCTAGCGGTACCGGCTTTCCTACTCGGTTTCGAGAGCTCCGGCATACAACTGTTTTGAGCATGAATTGGATCTTCACCTGGTCTTCTTTTTGGAGCTTAAACAGACACCGCAAAGCCCTATCCTCGAGCTTACCCACGCGTGTTCCATCTGAGCTTCGCTGCACGACTCCACCCTCGTTGAGGTATGCGGGAACAGATGTAGGGCTGTTTATGATAGCGGCGGTCGCAGTACGGGTAAGTGGCAGGTTTTCGAGCTGTAGCATATCAAAGATTAGCTGCAGGAAGCAAACGCAAGCACGGCCAACCCTACCATTCCGTAGCAGACAAAAGTTGCACCCGCCGAGTTGTTAGTCCCAATCGGCGCGGTGTCGCAGACGCGAGAAACCACCTCATCCGGGCCAACGTCGAGTAGTTTACAATCATGATTGATTTCTCCTCTCGCATGGACCAAGGAAACTGATATGTTTAGCGTGGTTTCTGTAATCTCGGTGTGGTCGAGTCTTCGCCGTTTGCATTGACGCACGCCTTCCATGAGACACACTTTCCTAAGAGAGAGCTTACGAAGGGAATTTCTTTAATTGAGACGATTCGGAAGCTATTCGATGATGTGTTGAACAAAAATGAAATATAAGGGTTGCGACAGCCTGACTGTATAACCCCTGCCACGTCAATGCTGCTTGCATAGCCCCCAACTCTCTGGTAAGGCAGATTAGCGCTCGCAATACATTCGGTCACCGATCTAATCCATATCCATCCCACCTCCCCCTCTACATGGTTTTTGGCGCATGCTTGCCGAACAATAGCACTGATTCACTAGGAGACAAAATGTCTGATGCAAATCCAGCGGGCGCGGCTTTGGTCATTACAGAGGCCGTTGACCGGTTCAGAAGTTCAGTTGCCCCAGACGATCAGGCACAGATCGAGAGCACGGAGCTGAAGGACGTGCTCAATTCTTTGCTTGACATGCAAAATTACCTCCGAAATAAACGAGAGAACCGGAATCTGCGTAAATTGCACCCATTCGTGGAGGGACTAGAACGTTATTCCGGGGCTATCGATACTCTTAGCAATGGTCTAAGTCCGTATTTACCCTGGATATGGGTCAGATGATTCTTCTCCTATGCGCTCGTTAGAAGCTCCTGACTAACAGGGTGACCAGGCACCTATAAAGTTGATGTTGCGCGTATGCTCTGACTTACCTACTCTACACCATGTATTTCTAGTCCACAGCCGCTGACTTATGACTTGGGAAAGATCACATTGGATCATCTCAGCGCGTTCGACAAGCTTATTGATGCGTATGGGCGAATCGCTGTAACTATGCCCCGGCTGAAGAGCCTTGGTGATGCATTTAAGGACAACCCGGCACTCCTCACCAAACTAGCTCTTTACTATGTTGATATCCTTGAGTTCCACCGTCGAGCGTATAAGTTCGTTAGAAGAAAATGTAAGTCTTTCAATAGCTCTTAATCACTACCCATCAGCTCACCCGGCGGCTAGCATGGATCTTTTTCTTCAACACCACCTGGGCTAACTTCGACTTTCGATTCAACTCTATCCTGGCCAGCATGGCTAAAAACAGCGAAGCTATTGACCAGGAGGCCGCTACGATTGACATAACTGAAGCGAAGCAATGGCGCGAAAAATTGGCGTCGCAGGTAGCCACTAGAGAGAAGGACCGGATTGACCGACGGCGGCAGTCCGTCGTCACCTGGCTCGCTCTCGAACATCTTCCGCAAGAGGACAACCGTGAGAAGTTATTGAGGGATTGTCTACAAGGGAGTTGCGACTGGGTATTGAAGCAGGACAAAGTGGCTTCATGGACGAAGATTGATTCGAAGCTACCAGTGCTATGGCTTCATGGCAAGCCAGGGGCAGGCAAGTCCGTATGGAACAACCTGATTTCAGATTATATTAACCATTTCTTCTAGGGAAAAGCGTCATTTGCGCTAGCCTTGTCGATTTACTACAAGACAGTGACTTGACTACTTTCTCCTACTTTTGCAAATATCACCAAAACGACACGTTATCGCAGATTCTAAAGACACTTGTGCTGAGGATTATAGAAACCAGCCCCGATCTTTCAACCATAGCATTCACAGAGTTTGTTCAAAAATACCATGAACCATCCCTCAAGATCCTTCGGACTATGCTTATGGGTTCTGGAGACAAACCAGGTTTACTTCAAGGGATGGTGGCCTGTCGTATCGTAATCGATGGGCTCGATGAATGTGATCCAGCAGAGCAGAAATACATTGCTGAGGACCTCCTTCAATTAGTTTCAGTTAACTCGAAGAGTTGTAACTGTAAACTACTGATAAGTAGTCGTGATGTCCCCGAAATATCCCGCGTTGTGCGAAAGAAGAGGAGGGTGGTTGGTGAGATTTCACTATCCCAAGAACGTGGCTCTATAGACCATACAATCCAGTTATTCGTGGAGAGCCGACTAAGGGATTTGGCAGAGGAAAGAACCTCTCTTCAGATCAGGGACAAGGATGTCGAGGGTATTGTTGATATCATGACAAGCAAGGCCGATGGTATGGAATTTTCAGCTTTAATTACCAGCTCTCATTCGTAAGCTAACTTGCTGAAGGCATGTTCCTCTGGGCAAAGTTGGTCCTCGATTCTCTTTTAGAAGTAGATAACATGAGAGAGCTTCATACGGCCATCACATCAATGCCTAGAGAGCTACCCCAGTTATACGCCAGAATCGTCAATACTTTGGCTAGAGATAGCAGGAGGGACAAAGTAATGAGGGTTTTGACCTGGCTCACGCTCGCGAAGCGCCCGTTGAAACGCCATGAATTACTCCATGCTGTAAGCATCACGACAGAAACACTCGTTCTAAACAGATGGGATGTATTTGATGCAAGTGTCATCGATAAATGTAAGCCACTCGTAGAAGAGCTTCCTGATGGCAGCATCGCATTAATACATTTCACTGTTGAAGAGTAAGTTGCTCTTAATCCCTTTCAACTCTGGAGGCTTCAACCAGGCTAACACTTCGAAGATACCTTCGAACGGACTGTTCGGTACAACGTCTTGACTTTGCCAAATTGGAAGAGACTATTGCATTTGCCTGCGTGACCATACTAAAGAATGGGCTTTATCTTCTCGACCAAAAAATTCCCGAGGTTGATCAGCTTCCCCGAATCGTGGGCGGGTCGTTTGCACTGCTGCCCTACGCGATTGACTTTTGGGTCGACCACGTCTTGGCCCACGCAGGTACTACACATATAACAGAACATTCTGCATTGGGGCAGGCCCTGGGCTCTTTAGAACTCCTTCATGGGGACTTAAGCTCAATCTTGCAACCTGGCAGTTTGAGGAAGACTAGCTTCTGTCCGACTAGTAGTGGTTTAGAGTCACTGTCTCATCTTCCGGTGCACTCCTTATGCACCTCCGTTCTCGCATTTCGAGCCAATTGTAGAAACAAGTCTGCAAACAGTGGCCAGGGTAAATCTATTTTGTGCTTCTTCTCCTTTCTACCACTCAGAATAACGCCAAAATATCGCTCGTAAAGAGTGGGCTAACTCGTGATAATTATTATGCAGAGTATGAAGAACTGGCGTTACGGGAAGATCCGACTCTCTTCAGTACCTTATCTTTCCGATTTACTGAAATTGTTACTCGGGCTGTGTCAGGATCTTTTACCGAGGACGGAATTTCCAAGGAAGAACTCGATCGCTTCCGTGAACAATATTTCCAATTTTCACTCCGCTGTCGCTTCACGCCATGTACACGGGCATCTCTTGGGTTCGCTTCGGAAACTCTAAGGGAATCGCACGAACAACTTCACGTCAAGCGTCTATTCTGCGACAAACCGAACTGTTCTAGGGGTAGAATAGGGTTTCGGCAGCAAAAAGATTTAAACATTCACGAGCGAACATACCACGGACAAGGAAGCATATTGGTACCACCTAAAGTGCAAAAGGCATTCAGCGCGGGCATAGTAGGCAGTGAGGTATCAACTAAACCCGCTAATGATGAAATATTTACGTTAGACAATGCCAGATATTTCTCTTTGCCTTCTAAGACACATGAAAGCATAGCAAAATGTAGAGCATTGCTACCGTTCGACTCGAATACTATTGAAGAAGCTCTCTCCAAATGGGCCAAATTTGAACTACTAGGAGATAATTTCGCGGTTATATTAAACGAGACATTGAAATCGAGCTTAGATATTAATCTAATGCACACATTCAGACACGATACCCTCTTTCGCAGCATCGATATTAGCCCTGATGACCGTCTACTCGCCGTAGGATGCGACGGGTTCGTCAAGGTATTCAATATTCAGACTGGGGAGTTGAGCCGCAGATTTGAAGCCGCAAAACCGAACCCCATATTTGTAAATTTTGTAAATGCAAAATTCAGTAACAACGGTAGTTGTCTCGTCGGAGCAGGTCAGGATGGGTACCTTATGGTTAGTTATCGCTTCAAACTGGCCGATCAATGTATTACTCGCTAATATTTGGAATTAATTAGCTCTGGCAACTCCCGGGCTTCGGAACGAACGTAACGGCACTTGAGGGGCATAAAAAAGGGAATACGTAGCCTTGACGTCGCCCTCGACGGCCATACCGCCGTCACCAGTGGGGGGGACAAGACGGTTAAAGTGTGGGATCTTCGCGACGGAATTACACCGAAGCTAGTAAGGATAGTTAGCCTCAACCAGATTGCTATCAGCCTAGCAATATCGCCAGATTCTCGCCTTTTCGCCATCAGCTGTTGGGATGGATCAGATGAATTATGGAATACCCAGACTGGTAGCCTTCTGCAACGGCTTTGTGTCCACAAGAACGATCCCTCTCGTCTCCAATTTTCTCCAGACGGTCGAACCCTTATTAGTACCTCTAACCCTAGCGGTGAATCAATCATGACATGGGATATCGACCTCGTTGATCTGCAAAAGAATGTTTCACTGCAGCCTTCGAAACTGAGGAAACTTCATCGAGTAGGTTCGTTCCATATCTAGTTTAAACATCTCGAACTTATTTTATATTCTAGGAAAGAATAGCATTTGGCTCAATGACTATGGATGGTCGCTGGATTATATCTTCTTCACAGGATACGCATTTCATTTTCTGGGATGTGGAAACTGGGGAGCCTCACTTATTGCTAGCTGGAGATAAAACAAGTAATAACAAGCTGGTCACAGGGCGCTCATCTCGCATAGTTGTCTCGGCTTCATCGCATGGAATAGTGAAGGTTTGGTCATATAGTGCATGAACTCTGAAGGTACTGTGTTGACATGGTCTGTCGCCGTATTTACGCCGCGATCAACCTAGGAATCTCTATGTAAATAGTTAGTCTTTTTATATACGTGTTAGTTTTTATCATATAGACCATCATCTATTAGGTTCAATATTTCTCTTATCGGTTACATCTCATCAATAACGGGAAAAAGGACTAAACTATATCTAAATAGGTTACTTTCATATTTTCTACGTATTCACGCATTTTGAAATTGATTGCTTTGCGAACTGGCATTTGGGTTGTATTACCCCATAGGCTTTGGCCCCTGGTGGGAATACTACTCTCGCAATAAAAGCAAACATTCTCAGAGCTACCAATCATCTGAAATATACTGGCTTTATAAGTGATTATTCCTCGACCAGCGTTTCTTTACTTAGACTGATGACTAGCCCCATACACTGTTAATATTGACCTCTTACTTAGTACTTAAAAGCTATCCCATGATAGATCATTGTGCGAAATGTCTATAGCATGGCAAAAATTATGACTCAATATTACCTCTTAGGATAAATATATGCAAGCAACTTTGTTACCAACTGCTAATTATATATATTATAATACGGCATTGTTCTCGCGCAACTGTAGAGGTATGGAATTTACCGTATTGCTCTTAAAGCAATTTCCTATTCTGTCTTGAATCGTAGACCTTTATTAGACTAACTACCTCTCACTTTTTCACCCGTGTTAGGTAAATGCTATCGCGCCGTATCACATGGAAACGTCAGATAGAACATCTGGACAACACTAGACTAGGTATTACGTATTCCCGGGTCGTTCTTTCTGTACGTGTCTAATTTCTAGCACACGCCTCTAGAGATCTAGAATCTCTTTAACCGAGACCGATATAGGTAGCTATATTAGGGTAGGTGTTCATCACTTCCACACGCCCCCTGTAAGGCACGAGCCCCCACGTGGTATCTTTGATGACGCCAACCCTATGCACCAACTGCCGTGAATTCTGACGTCGCGCAGCCCAATCTCTCAGTCTCCAGGTCTAGGTGCTGGCGCGAGGGGGCTTAGGCATCGGCTGTTAAAGATCAAGGAGCCTCCAAGGGTTGATGACAAAAATAGTAAGCTCATCACGAGAATCGTTGCCCTTTCTGAATCGTTACGGACCGAGGAGAGATATCGCCGAGCGAGCTGTCAGGATAAGTCACGCTCTACGTAACACAATGATCAATATAATCGATATATCGTCGATGCCCAGCCTGCAGCTACAGTTATAGCATTCCGAACAGCTGAAATCAGGGCGACCGACAGCGATCACTCGTTGGCAGACAGTCTATTTAGGGCCTTGGCAACTTTATCATCATTACAAGCAGCTGACACATCCTCCTCTTGTTCACCCCACAGGGCTGCATGGGGTAGAGCGTCCGTGCGTACCCATGGTATAATTACCGGATTAGGAAAACGAGATGTTATCATTAGTGGGGTTCTGCCGCCCATGAATTAGGGTAGCGAGTCTTCTATCGATCTGTTATAGAGCCTCGATGCTCCGCCACAGTTCTGCGATCAAGTGCTCAGAAGTCGTCGTAATTCTAGTTGAAGTCACTGTCGCAATATAGTATAATGTGCCTTTTGTCCTCGTCGATCCTTGAAAGAACAGTTAGACAAGAAAGTGCCAAGCAGTATATACCTACACCACGGTGATGGTATATACACTGCCTAGGACTGTTGCATGGAGAAATGACTACTCGTGGGGGGTTTCTTAGAATGCATACTGTAGGTTGTATGTAAATGTACTAACTTAGTTGGGTTCTTAGGTATGTATGCACTAAACAGCCGGTACAGATCTGTACCTACTTTGACAGCTCCTGGTGACTTTTCTAGGCACACATAGGATCGACCTGTGCGTGCAGCACTTGGTAAGGTTTGTAGTGCGGACAGATGACAATAGGCTTAGCAGTGGCGCAGCAACCTTATTATCTTCTTACATTGTCAAGAATGGTAAATAGGTGTCTAGGTAGAGATATATATGTATGTAGATAGTTTGAGAGTGATGTATTGAACGAAACTTATATTATACATAGGGTATCTACCTAGCGTCTTCTATATTGATTGATATATAGCCCCATCCTCTACACTACTGGAAGCGAGACTACAGTATACTGCCAATTGCCTACTGGTACATACCTATACTGTGTATGCATGTATGTACTTCCCTGGAGCTTGCCTGTGGGCGGATGACTTCAAGTATATCCCCGACGCTGCACTACTGTAGCCCTCCCCCGGGAATTCACCGGTGGGTTCGGGACTTCTACGTTTCAAGGGTCGGGATGCGGTTAGTGCCTGTCGAACACGATCCAGAGGGCAGGTCCCGTGGCATGTCGTCGCTAATTTGTCATCGGCAAGTTCCTTCTGTCGACCAAAAAAAAAAAACTGTACTTTAGGCCTAGAGTAGTCTACACAGGTAAGGTGGCCAAGATTTCGTACCAGGTAAGCCAGGGGTGAGTGCAGACGGAGTTACGGGGTCGAGGTCAATCAAAGTCGTGCACACCACCAGCGGCAAACCCCGATTTGACATTTCAATCTGTTTTTAACTACGCGTATTTCCAGAGTCGCACCTAAGAGGACGCGCATGTCGAGATGCTGTTCATTTTGGGAATGCTTGGCTTCAATTTACTTTAAAACCTTCGTAGGCGAGCATGCAATACATAGGCCGCCTATGATGTGCAAGCACCGGGACTACAATCGATCTGTCGTTCAATTCTAGCTGCCTAACCTCATCTTCCTCCTCCCTCTTCTCCTCTTGCTCTCACCCCTCTCCTCTCATCTCCTCCCCCGCAGATTCGCCATGGTTATACCACAGTCTACCAGCTTCCAATTCATTACCTCTATCAATACCGTCGCCCATGATGAGGAAACGCGTCGGAAGGTACGCTCCCATGCGAGGCGCCAGAAGCTCTCGAGTGAGACCAGCCTTCCTCCTCAGTCAAGAAAGTCGACTACACAAAAAGAACGTATTTCGAAGTTCAGGCTGAAGCCTTCCGCCCAACCAAACCACGCCCGCACCGAAGATAGCGGTAGCGGCAGCGGCAGCAACAGTCGCAATGGCGGCAGTACGGGTAGCAGGAGATCTCTGTCCACACCGAAACTCAATGGTCCTCTACTCGGGGGTCGCATTGGCGTGCAGGGCAGGGACACCAATTTCACGCCCACAATGATATCGCAAGAACTTGCTTTGGTAGTCGCACGAGAACTCCCAAGCTTCCCAATGCTCCGCATCGAGACGACGCCATTGACAGAAACGTTGCTCAAGTATTGCTTCACGGTCTGCTTATGCCCACGAGAAGCCGTGGTAGAGAAGTGGTTCGACCGCGCTGGCGCACCGACATACATGATGACATGTGAGTGGACTCTAGCTCTCTTGACCCTGCATCCGGTTTGGCGCCACTCTCATAATGCTGCATGATTCTTTGTCAGCCATATCTGACATCTGCAGATTACTCTGGGTTCCTCGCAAATGCGTTTGCCATGAATCCAGAAGGCAACTTTTTCGATGCAGTGAGTGCACCTGCTATTCCTCGGCGCGATTTCTATTGCCTGCTGATGCTAATCCGCCCCCAAGTTACATGTCGATACGGCCATCACTCACGCCTTTATGGCGTTAGTTGCATCTATGCAGTATGTATACGCTGTCACATTTCACGTATTGATTCCACTAGGCCTCGATATCTGGCACCGATGTGGGCGGGCACAAATGGATGATGGCGGCCACTATGTGCAGGCCACAACGGGAGCATTTCGCTAATGGCCGGTTGTGTACACAGCAATTCACTGGCCCAGTGGAGTGATACGAGCACCTTCGACTTCCACCGTCTTCAAGCCATAAAGGCTATAAACGAGCGATTAAACATAGAGGGCAAGAGCCCCAACGTGCCTATCTCAGATGGCATTACCATGGCCGTTGCATTGCTAGTCAATAACGAGGTGGGCGAGGGTACCATTGTCAATCAATTCATAGGATGATGCTAACTACATCATCCAGACTTTTACTGGCTCTATTCAAGCAGCAGCCGCTCATATGAGCGGACTCAAACGCATTGTTGACTTACGAGGTGGGATACTAGAAGGTTTCAAATACATTAGCGTGATTCAGAGGGCATTAGTATGGTATGGACTGGAACCTGATACCCTAGCCTTCCGTTTGTCAACATCAGCTAAGACATAGAATAGGGCAGACTTCTCTTACGCTTATGCAGCGGGGCAGCCTTTAATGTTCCCCTTCGTACCGCAACTGGCGTCCTCCCTTAGTCTCTTCGACCGCTTCCAGGGTAGGTCGAGAGAGGCTATCATGGATCCTTCGAGGTCCAAAATTCTCGTCCTTCGTAACCGAGAAATAGTTGGGGTATTGGAGCTTATACATTCAATCACCGAGTGCTTAGGTTCCTTTGACTATAATAATCTAGCAAACATGTCAATCGAGCGAGTACAACTAAGCGATTCAATATATTTAGCGGAATGGCAACTTTTCCAGCTAGAACAATCCTATCGCAACCTCAAGGCTTCGAAGCACACAAACCCGCTTATATTAGAGACCGAAAATAACGCAGAAGGAGACCTTAGAGGCTCATCAGCTATCGATCTGTCTGAATGTCTGTTGTTTGCAAGCCATTTATTTATGCACCTGGCACTTCGTGGACAGCCCCCCGCTGCTCCTAGGCACCGCGGGATTACGGAAGCACTAATGTCCTCTCTATGCGACACTTTATTAACCTTTGACCTTCTCTCCAATCCCGAGCCATATGGCAGCCCTAGATCCCACCACAGCGCAGGCAGCCTCGGCAACAGCTCGGTAGAGAGCTGGTCCACGACGACGACAAACACATCAATCCTTAGCAACCCTTCCATCAAGCCCGAGGATGACTTCACAAAGAACGTCCTGCTTTGGATTCTTTTTGTTGGCTCGTGTGTTCGTATACCGGTAAATCCCGCCGAGGTTGACTTTTCGCAACAAACTTTGCTTCTCGGCGACCACCACCAATTCTTCATCCATGCGCTCAAAAACTACTGTCTTATGAGACATATCGTAGATAAGGATACACTAACGGCAAAGCTTAAAGATGTTGCCTGGCTAAATAGTTGGTGCGAAAATCAGTTAGAATTAGTTTGGGCCGAGATTAGTGACCATCTTGTTCCTTGACTATTGATTATACAATAGCATTACTCTAAACCTGATATATCCTTCTGGGGGGCAGGCTATGATTCGCGCACAGCTATTCAAGGAACGTACTAATAGATCAACCACAAATTATCATCACGATTGGACCTTTTCAAGACGATATTTAGCTTTGATACCACTCAGGATTCAAATTCCATGACCAAGCAATGCTATTTTCTTCGATGGCTTAAGTGTCTAGATCGCTATCTCCATCCCCTTCTGACCTACCTTATATTTTTACGACCCGTCATGCGACTAAGAAGAAAATCAACTGATATGAGCAAGGGAAAAGAGGCGGAACCAGCTCGATGATCAGTAGCACCATCCCCCGAGTCGCGTCTACGTCGTCCTACGCCCCTTACAGGGAGAAAGAGGTGCCATTTTTGACTACAGGTCCTCCTAGAGCTATTGAAACTCTTAGGATCGGGAGAAGATTGTACAGAGTGCGCTGTTGATTTCATGTAATAATCTAGGCCAACACGCCAATTGTCACAACTCAAGGAAAATAGCACATGACCCCTGGGTTGACATACATAGGCTATGTATCCCCGCGTATTTATGTCATTATTGATCCTCTTCCGATGCAGTACAGCGCTTGTATCGTGAAGAACCCAGCATATGCAGTCTCCCCCATGCAGCTTATGGCTCCTGCAACATTGGAAACAGAGCTTACCAGGCTTGGATTACTCCATTAGTTTCTGACTGTGCATGTTACCAAGCTATGTTACTATGCAGACGCAATGGAGGTGATGATGCATGTGGAGGGAGCCGGATATGACAAGAGGATGGGAGTTGGGAATATGCATGGTACGACCGGCTAGTCTCCGAGCATGTCCAATGTGGAGGGAGGGAACTCGGTATTTAAATAGTACCTCCCTAGTCTAGGCAGTTATCTATTTACCCTAGTCTTATAGGACCCTTGATCCATCGCCAATCGACAACTTGGGAAGGAAAGAAGAAAAAAGGAGGAGTGAATATGCAGTACAGAATAGATAGGCACCTACGGCTATCTATCGAGGACGGGAATAACGGCAAAACCGCGGGTGTTACCGGTGACACAGCGTCAAATTTCATGCTGCTGGTGTCATACAGTTGTCTCACGTCAGGGCCTAAGGATCTGTAAAATTACTTACATACACACTAGTCCAGGTAAGTTGAAAATCCACCGAATTTTCATTGTGCATCTTTTAGCATAATAATGAATTCTTACCCGATCGTGCAAGCGCCTACCTACTGAATAAAAATTAAGGTGCAATGTCGAACCCGGGTCAGCTACTATACTATATGTTAGGAAGCGGCGCCGAAGAGGCGGTGGGCTCGGAGCAACATTTCATCCCGGCGCGGCTAGACTTTGGCCCGCACCTTACGAGATAGACTATCCTTTGTACCTATTGTAGCTTTAGGGTCGGACCTGTCGAGGTAATCGACTGGCCGAACTTGTAAGACTTCGTCCCCGGCTAACTTGCGGGGAAGAAAAAGGATAGCCGAAAATAAGAAATTAAAAAAATAGGAAGAACAAAAACATGTTGCACCCAATAATTCTTATTTAACGATTATTGGGACGGTTTGAGCTTTATTTCCACCTCTCTTAGTACACCTATCCCTACCGTACCGTAGACACCTACAGTAGGAGTAAGGGTTAATCTGCGAAACATACCTACCTTACTTAGTTACCCACCCACTCACCCTAGCGCGCGACGACGGACGAGGGGGGGGGGNAAACATGGGTACCCGTGAGGCACGTCCTCCCGGGAACAATCTACGGAAGTGTACCACGGTTTCCGGTACTGCCACCCTTCATCCCGCTGCAGGGGTTGGTAGCAGAGGGCGGAGAA
>JAPESX010000329.1:0-20297 GCA_029590615.1 Nemania bipapillata | reverse complement strand
CGGCTTTGGCTCCGCGGGCATTCTCACTGGTGTTTTTATGTGAGCCGATAATCGATTCCGTCCCTTCTCTGCTTGGCCAAGTGACCATATACCTAATTCCGAAGCCGTGCAGCGTAATCACTCACTCCGTTCCGCCGCGCTGGAGACCTATATGTAATAGTACGGTCGGCGGCCTCGAGTGCATTGCTATGATAGTCGCGCCCGTCATTGGTGGTGCTCTGACGACATATGTTAGTTGGAGATGGTGGTGAGTAGACAGATGAAGCCGCATCCCAGCCTCAACAGAGCCCCTGTTTTAACCGCTTTCGAGACACCGTAGTTTCTGGATCAATCTGCCAGTAGGCGGGTTCGCCATTATTATCCTCGCTGTCCTTTTCAGAAACCCGCAAAACCAGAAGATCCCTAACGCCCCTGTTATTTCCAAGTTGAAGCAACTTAACATTTTCGCTCTCTTCATATTCACAGGGAGCATTGTCCCACTCCTACTGGCCCTGCAGTGGGGTGGTACTACATACAACTGGGGGAGTGCTAGAATCATTGTTCTCCTAGTTGTTGCTGTTGTTGCCTTCGGCGCCTTTATTACTTTGGAGGTATTGCGGAAAGATCGTGCTACTATTCCCAGTTCTGTTTTATTAAATAGAACGGCGGGAATATGTGTGTTGTACGCCTTCTGTTCATCAGCGGCTTTCAACATAATAGATTACTTTGTAAGTAATATCGATTTGGGTGGACGATTGGTGGGCTGTATTATTGATAATATGTTTCTTGAAAGTTGCCCATCTGGTTCCAAGCCATAAAAGGTGCCTCGGCAGTCCAGTCCGGAGCAATGCTTCTCCCGTCCATCATCGGCCTCGCTATTGCCGCCATCAGTTCTGGCTTCGTTGTTTCCTTTCTTGGCTACTACACTCCTCTCATGTTGCTTGGGTCGGCCATGATGGCCATTGGATTCGGGTTTCTGACGAGCTTCACACCAACCACAGGACGCTCTTCGTGGATTGGATGGCAGGTTTTGTTTGGATTAGGCTTTGGACTGGCTTTTCCGCAGCCTTGGACGGCGATTCAGACTACGCTCCCAGCAGAAGACATTCCAGCTGGTCTCTCAGCCATCTCCTTCGCCATCAGCATTGGTGCCGCCTTATTCATCTCCGTATCGCAGAATATTTTTACGAACCTCCTTAGAGCTGGCTTGGCTGATTTTCATGATATAGATATAGATATTGACAATCTTATCTCTCAAGGGGTAACTAATCTACTAACAGATTTACCTACGTCGGNAAAAAGACAGAGTGGTTGCTGCTTATAATTTTGCGATCACAAGAACCTTTTGGGCTTGTGTAGCTGTGGCCATCGTGGCGCTTTTAGCAGCATTATGTATGGAGTGGAAATCTGTGAAGGCAGAGAAACAACCCAGCGCTTAACCGGTCTTTTGCTTGGCACCCCTTACAATTCACGGTCCATAATCGCGAGATAACTGAATGTGCTCCCAGCACAGAAAAGATAGTATTGTCAGTATTTAAACGACTACTTTCTCCATTTTTCATTCTCGTCATCTATATTCTTCCCGTAGTATTTAAACAATTTACCGAATCAAGGTTTTTAATAAAACCCTATCTAGCGATACTCCTTTTCTCCAAGAGTCGAATTGTTCATTTGATAGAGAAGTAAATAAAACCAACTAACAAGGTTTACGCGCCAGAGAACCAGACGTGATCATCGAAGGCCAAGACTTAGGATACCCGAAGGAGGGAAAGGGGGGTTTTCCTATCAACATTTGTTGTTATCTAGAATAATACTAGGAGAGTTGTTGACGTAGATGACCGAGTAGGCTATTGAGGACCTCCGTCGACTTTACCTACGTGGCGTTCACTTTCTACTAGGCTGTCCCTAATACCGTAGATGGTAGGTTGGTAATTATTCTGGATGATAGGAGGAAATTGATGCTCCTCCAAAGCTTTCGATTCGTCTACCTGGCGTAGCCAGGCATGCGTACACTGGTATCCTAGGCTACTAAGTCGACCCGATTAATGACTTATGGCAAAGCCAAATATGCATGCGGCTTTGGAATCTTGATGTCCTTTGCTAGTTTCCTAACTTGCTCTTTTTACTAACACAACTAGCGCTAAGATCACTCGTGCGGATGTATCCATCTTTTGTTCTCCGTCACAATTGTTGACCAGGGAGTATCTTTGTCAGGCGATGGCAGTTTATAAGGCATGGTCTTAGTAGATCAAAGCCTGTGCCTGTGGTTATGAATATAATCGCATTATGAATAACAACGTACAAGAGACTACCTTTGTCGGGCGAACTAAAGAAATCAATACATAGAATATATCCCGACATCGCTCATCCGTTAATATTTAAACCCGACGAAGGGAGAAGTTATCTTCCTCCTCTTCCCTAATACACTGTACATCCTTACCATCTTCAACAGGTCAAGAAAAGATATAATTACACCACCCAGAAATATCCAGACGGAAAAGGATACTTTATTTGTTCTCCATCAAGCAGGATCAAGATGCCCAGAACTACGGGTAAGCCAATTTTCTTTTGCTTTAGCGGCTTTGGCTTTTTGGCTCTCGCAATTTTCGTGATTTCCGCTCTTCAGGTTATAGTATGGCGCATAGAACTCGACGAAATTCTAGCTGACGAGGTGCCCTCGGACCCATATTACCACGGCCCGACTCACTACGAAATATTACAAATCCCCACCAATGCTACCGACGAAGAAATCCAGCGCGGATACCGTCGGAAACTCCTCCTTTACCATCCCGACAAAGTCCAAAGACTCAGCCAGAGGGAGCAGGAAGATGCGAGAATACAGCTGTTGAAGATCGAGCATTCTCGTGATTTCCTCTTGAGTCTTAAACGTTGTGCCTACGATAATATTATCTTAGAAGTCACAACAAGGGAACAGAGCAGACAGTAAGTTTTTCTGATATAACTAAAATTATAATAGCTTTTCATATTACTAATACAATATTAGGTGCGTAGAAGACGTGATCGCCAAGGAAAGTAGGAGCCGGAAGGCCGATGAGGAGCAACGGAGAGCCGATCGGATTCGAGAACAGGAGGCCAGGAAAGAGGAGGTGCAAGAGGAGATGCAAGAGGAGGTGCAAGAGGGTCTGGAGGAGCCACAAGATAACAGGCTCAACCCGAACGAAGCGGTGATATTTACGCCATGGAAGAAGTTTCTCGCCATTCTCGTATACGTGCTCTCGCTCGTTCGACTTCCAAATCAATAGCCGACTTTGTTGTTTGTTTCTTCCGCGATGGTTTCTGCATTTATCTTCTTATAGAGATAGAATATACTATATTCCATTTCCGCATGTCGTCTCGATAGTATCCCTTTAGGCGTAGGGTTTGATATAACAGGAACGATTCGGTACCAGACGTACCAGAAAGTAAAATATAATGTAGTAAGTCTTAATGCTCCCTAGCGAATAGGATCTTCCAACACTGCTCTTAGGTTGTTCGAGTCGTTGATTGTTCGATATGGTTTCCACAAAGCAAGGTATATATTCATTGATAGAACCGCCTCCTTCTCCCATATTCTTTTCCGTCTACTCCTATGAGCGAGGTCAAGATCTCCCAGGTGACCCTAAGAGAGATCTAATCCGTATCTCTCTAGCCTTTTAATGTTTCCTAACGCCTAAGATATAGCCTGCCTCGATGCAAAAAGATGCAAAGCCAAAAAGAGCAAGGGGAAAGTATCATACAATGTGAAAAATCATACAGTACGATTCATAACCTCGTCATTGTTCATCATGAGACACTCAGCCAGCATCATCCATCTAAAACAACCACAACACAGAGCCCTATCACCCCACCGCAGGTACACTTCCCTACCATGCATATAGCTTTTGAGATGTAGTAGAGGGGCTATATGCTCGCCGGGTTCATTTAAAATTGCCGGGTGTTGATCATCATACCACTCGGTTGGTTGAGTCGACTTTCATATACCACCACCGCCTCCACCTTGCTGCGCACCGAAGAAAAACCCGTCAAAGAGGTCGACCTGTTGTCCGTCGCTGAAGTCATGGTGCATTCCCTCCCAGCCGATGCCAAAACCCATATCCATCTGCATATCGGGGTTCATGAAGCCATCGCCACCCGACTGGTCTTGAAGATTTTGGAGAAAATCCATGCCTTGAAGATCAGACAGATTTAGGGCGCCTGGTCCTGGAGCAAAGCTCGCCGGCGGCGTCCGCAGCATATTGAAATTAGAATTGGAACCGCTTTGAGGAGTGTACTGTTGATGTGTGGATTTCGGTGTGAGACTGGAGACAGATACGGGCGAGTTTACCTGTGAACTATGCGAAGGTAGCAGAACAGGATCAATCGCTGAATTGTCTGGTATGGTTCCAACCTCAGGAAGACCACTAGCATTGAGCACTGTCCCAGGCATTGGTCGGGTCATGGCATACCCATCATGTTCGGATTTGATGTTTGAAATATTGATGCGATAAGGAGGTGCCTGTATAGGCGATTGCATAGCCGCCATCTGGGCGACAGGTTTATGAGCACTATATGGTTCGTAGCCCGAAGTATCGTATATTGTAGTCGAGCGGGAACTAGAGTGATCTGCGGGTGAGTGAGGATTCGGTTTCTGGCGATTTGCTGTTGCTTCTCTAGCCGTGAGATAGTCGATCCTATCGGCACTCCCCTTCGACCCGCGCGAATGACGGTTCAAGACTTGGCCAAATCCACCATTGGAATTGGCCATTTTAATGGTAGCCTTTGCCGTCCGATCAAATGCATCACGGCAAGCTTCCGCAGGCGGACATTTATCAATTAAGTCACTGAAGACCGACGTCGCTGCTAAAATAGTGAAGTCAACCTCATCCATAGTCTGTCTTCTCGTTAGTAGATGGGTTCACTGTGTGAAGCATATGTACTTACAAGGCGACTCCTGACAACAACCGAATGCCAAATTGCATATAGATAGGATATCCCGGCCATGAAGAGATGATGTGTGGCAAGATACGTGTAATTCACAAGCCCTTGTAAATGTAATTGTCGGTATAGACGCAAGATCTTTTGCCCCGCTTCAGCGACCTTAACATAGACCCTTTCCTGGTCTTCTTGACGTTCCTGGGAGTATATTGATGGGCTGTTGACCTCTTTTGAGGTATGGTATTCGCTCTCAAACATAGCGGGGACACTCAGGCTTTGTCGATAAAGCATAATGATTGCCTGCCAGTAATTGAGCTCCAGAAATTCAGGCGAAAATGCCACCCCAGAGTCCTGCTTGGTCGGCGCAGAATTCTTCCACGAATATAGACGCTCGTCAATATTCTTCCTCCAGCTTCTAAACGAGTCGAATCGAGAAAGAAAAGGGGAGGGTAATTGAGTATGCATATACTCGTTTTGTGAATTCTGACCGTTGATCCTCGCCATCTGAGCTTGCTGGTATTGCAACACCTGTAGAATCTCAGACTGAAGGAGTCGAAGTCGTAGATAATGCTTGCCAACGACTTTATATGTAGGCCCATTATCCGCAGATGAATGAGTAATAATACCTGCTTGCGTGATATATCGATCTTCCAGCATCGAGGGAAACTCGGTAGTTATGACTTGATCGGAGACCCCAAACGGTCGCCCAACACAAGTACTCACAATCCTGTCGAAAGCATACGTGCACCACCAGAGTCGTCTTCGGAGATCGCGGATGTATTCGCGTCTACCTCTCTCCCTCAATACCGCCTCACGGGATTTATCACTTCCGTCGGGAACAGTAGCGCTGACTTTTGGCTCCCCCAAGTCAAACTCAACATCCTTCCCATCCTCATAGTAGAGGCCTAGATCGACCGCCAGCCTCACGGCCACGCCAACAATATACCTACACCTCGTTAGTCCTAGGTCTTGTCTAGAAAGTCGAGAGCGCTCAAACATACCATAAACCGGGTGGTACTGGCCGAAGCAGTGCAAAACTTGCTAAGAGGAGCACAGCTTGGAGCTCTTCTAGCCCCCCACCGTTCAGACAGGCTTCCAGGTGGATAATTGCGCTCGCATGGTATTCCTCGGGCTGAGCCTGCTTCCTCTCCTCACCAGAAGCTCTCGACGTAGTTTGGCTATCCATGATGATTCCGCCACCAATAGCGAATACCATGTTTAACAAGTAGAGCTCTCGGGGGCCTCGAATCCTACCTTCGTCTGCGTATGCTTGTTCGAATATTTGCATGAAATCTACACGGTGGAGTACTGGTATCTGGGGGTTGGCATGCTCGAAATACAACTCGACAAGTTTAAAGGCCAAATCTCTATCGGGGAATGGGGCTGGACTGATGGTTGGACGCGTATGAAGGCCAAAGAAGGAATCACGCATTGAGGTGCCCCCGATCATGTCTCCATTCCCAGCCATGGACTTATAGGGTCGTATTCCCGCCTTATCTGATGTTGAACGATGATCCCCAACAGAAGACTGCACGGCAGCGAACACCACGCGCGCGAAAGAAACGCCGTTAGCAGACCCGAGATACCTAGAACCCGTGGAGCCGCCTGTTCGCACCATCTTGTTAGGCCTCACGGCATCGTCGCCGTTATGAAAGGACTGTGGAAGGCCCGAAGCCTCGGCAGCTTCGGAAAGCATCGAGAGGGCGCCTTCGTTGGGCGATCGAGCATGGCCTCCATCATTACCCGGTCTTGAACAGTACTCCAAGTTCTCAGGTGGGGGGTACTGGATGTTATGGGCGCGGAGCAGAGACTCAAGCTGATCGACACGAGTCTCAAGGTAGTAGACGTAGCTTAGGGGTGGTCAGCTTCTCGCAGAGACTTTCAGGGCCCTCCAACTCTGTAACTAACCTGCGCGGGATTTCTCGCTTCGTTATAGGGTCATATCCGACACAGGCAACTCTTGCTTTCTCGCAGCTGGCGCAGCTGGGCAATTTCTGGTCGCAGCGGTTCTTACGCAGCCGACACCGGTTGCATGCACTGACATTTCGAAAACTGCTACTGCTCTGGGCGGACTTAGCGCCGCCCTGTCCCATCCCATCGTGCGAGTGTTCTGCGGAGGGGGATATGGGCCCGACGGAGCCTGAGGTCGGCGAGTGTTTAATCTGGGGTGGTGACGAGGGACGAGGGCGCTTCGGAGGATGTGGATGCGGCGATGTCGGCGAATCCGGGGGCATGATGTCCAGATCCATGCCTGCGGCTGCACTCCCGCTTATGTCTAGGTCCTCGGCCGATATCAAGAAGAAGGACAAGGGCTGTCTCGACAACTCGTGGCAAAGAAGAGGTCGCCACCGGTGGGAGTAATGGGAGTACTGGGAGTACTGGGAGTACTGGGAGTAGTGGTAGTAGTGGTAGTAGTGGTTATTGATGTTGTTGTAGCGGCTGTCTGGTGTCCACAGCCAGCGAGGCGATATGCGGCGCAACACGCACACGCACACGCACAAGCCAAGCACAAGCACAAGCACAAGGGCATGCACCTCGGGAGGTATATCTGAGCGGGCTCGCAGGCAGGTTGCGCCCAGCTAGATAGATAAAAGGTTAGATTCACTTGCAGGAGTCGGGTGTTGCATTCGGTTGCTCCATGTCTGGAATAAGACCCTGTTCGACTTTTGCGCCTTGGACAACAGCCACGTGAGCAATCAATTAATGCTATACATTCATTCGAATTCCTCTCGTAAGGATACTGGTAATGATAGAAAGGCGACGACACGGCATGCGTTCCGACTGTCGTACACGATATGTTGCGTTGGGATGGCAGCGCGGCGCGATGCGGGGGAGAGGCAGAGGCAGGGTTCCCGAGGGTTTGGAAGCTAGTGAGGAATGAGCACTGGCACAGGTATAGTGTAGATGGGTATGGTTGTCCGTCAGTGACGACAACGATGGCAAGGCTAACAGGTCGCTCCTGCTGTTAACTACTAACTGCTGGCTGCTGCTGCTGCTGCTGCTGCCGCATATAAGCAAGCAGCCTGGCTATATTATACCACCTATCTTAGGTACCTATCTGGCAAGGAGCAGAGAGGTATGTAGTAGTAGGCTGACCACAGAGAACTCGCAAGCAAGGCAAAGTAAAACAGCGGGAAAGCAAGTGAACAAATGAACCAGCAAGTAAGCAAGTAAGCAGACAAGGCGAGCAACATGGGCGAACAAGCAGACGAGCAAGGCGAGCTGTCTAAGTATGTAGGTAAATTAAATTGAGTATGTACTTACATCGTGCAGTACCAGTCTACCCACTGGTATCAGGTTAGGTAGGTAGGTATGTAGATATCTGCAGTTTGCCGAGTAGTCCAGAGGTATGTAGGTAGGCAAACACGCAGATACCTAGGTAGGTAAGTAGGTGGGTAAGAATGAGCTGCGTTGCTGCACGTGAAACTCGTTGATGCAAATATCTAGCCGATAGATGGGGATAGGTTGGCCGTTGGCAAGAGATACAGGACCTGTAGATAGGTAATAGCGGCGTCAGTAGAAACGCAAACCAAATTGTTTCGAGCAATTGAATCGGCTCTATTGGGGTCACCAGGGTCTATCTAGGGTAGCTAGCGCACGCTAAGGGCCAACGGAGATGATCAACGGGTGGGCTTGTCTGGGGCGCTGGGTATGGGTACACCTGCCTGGTGGCTTTCCCTACCAAATACTTGGTTGGGGGCTCTTGGAGCTCTATGGGAATGTACATAGGGCTCTAGGATTCTTCGGGGCATCTGATTGATTCACCGATAAGAGCTCCAACAAATCAGCGACTATTTACAATGCTGTACAAGGACCGGCATCACGCTAATCCCAAGCTCGGTCAAGTCAAAGTCGCTCCAGCAAGGATTGATGCATATACCCCGAAACCCCCCACGGTTCTGTAAAACCGAGTTGTCTGAATTCAGAGACAACTGAGTGAAACTCCACGCTGATGGCTTTCTAGCCCTATCCTATTCTATCGAATAGCACATTGTGACAGCACCTATTGGGAGATAAGGCGAGACATTTCAAGAAGAAGAAAAATTAGACATGCATCCATCACCTCTGTACGTCGTCTCCATAACGCGCTGTATGCATATGTATAATCGAACAAGATTGAGCACCCATACAGCCCGCCTTGCTCTACGCACGGAAAACAGCATGTCTAATACCAAAATCACACAAGTTACATCTTGAAACGTTACCTATTCCGCCTGCATGGCACGGAATTATGTGTAATCCACCGCTACATCAGGCATTGAAGTGTCAGGCCGGAAGTACCGGCCTTTATAAAATCGGAAGCGGCTTATGCTATGTTGCAAGTAACAGGTCTCGTCCTATAAAACCTAAGTCACGATTATTTAACCGTAGTTGTTTAATAGTGCTATAAAGAAAGCAACCTCGCCTTATCATCATTTCTTGGCGCATGTACCTAAATCATTCTTAGGGCGGTGATACTAACCTGAAGGGAGACGAGGACCGGTGGATACAATAGTTCGTTCTCACTATCTGTGTAGATACTTGGATAAAATCCGCCATTCATTTTGATAACAAGGAAGCAACATTACGACCTGTAGGATAAACTCAACTCGCAGAGAGCATTATATCGTCTATCACTTTACGTAATGAATCATGTCATTTTAAATTTCTTCTTCGGCCGTATTAAAGCCAACTATCAATGTGAAAGCTCATTTCTCGCGGGTATGTGACTTACAAGTCACACTTAAGGCTCATGCTTCTGAAGTAGGTATATAAAATGGACAGGGAACGCATCCGGTTACCCGACCATTTTCTTCTATGTTTTTTTATTTTTTTTTAAAAAAAAAAACAATAATAATAAAATAGGACCTTCATCTTCATTTATGAAACATGGACGCTCACTTTCAACTTAGACCTCGCCATCTTTAGATGCATGCACGCATTAAACGAAAGGCGCGAGGCAATACCTCTATTCAATAATCAACCTGCCCAAACCAGGACCCTTGGTAGGAAGCTAGCAGTCTAAGAAGGGTATGAATTAAGTCATCCCTGGACAGTCTTGTCAACCACAAACTCAATAGTCAATTAACAGAATGACTTCAGCTAATACAACTGCTATAAAATTTATCCTAACTCCCTCAAAAGCGATAAGATTGAATCAAGTAGCGCTAGAATTGCCACATGGAGATGGAGCCTCGGAAGCCTGGATATTAAAGACACGTTGGAAAGGTCATAGATGTCTGGAATCCTACAATTTGCCCGTTAGGGCAAGCATGATGCTTAAAGTGCTACATAGTTATGAGACATGTTATATAACAAAAGAAGTGCTATTGCCTTGAACATGAAGGTCACTGTGTCTTGTGCACTGCCTACTTTGTGTACTATCAAAGACTCATCATATTTTCATTGAGTTAACCAGATCTTCCGCCTTAGCTAGCAGGTAACGTGAGCTGGGTAAATCCGCGAAATAGACATTACATAAGAGAGGTATGGACTTGCCTGCTTCCTTTTACGATATTAGTCATGCCATCAATAACTTGGTTGTCTGCACCTGCCAATGTTCAACAATGTCGGTGCTTAGATTGCATTAGGCTCCTGCCTGAGCAAGGTATCTTGGAATAAAAGACGAAAAGCTAGGTAAGTGCCTGAAGGTTGCCTTGCCAGGTGTGTATTTAGACCATAAGCTCTGAATACCATCTACCCTAGTCCTATGTAATTCTCCCCCCTCCCAACCCCCCATCCCGCTCAAAGACCGAGCTCAACATGGCAGACCATCCTAATAGACCGACCATCCTAGGCGCACGAAATTCTACTTCTAGCTGCGGGAATCATATGCACTCGGCCGGTTTCTCCCACGAACCTCGTAGACATCGTTCGAGCTCGAGACCTATCGTCCACAGGCCCAGGTACTCTGAGCAGCATCAACAATATCTCAGAGACTCGTAGGAAGAGGTCGTCAAAGGCACCCCGCATGTGGATGCCAGTGTCAGTGAGGTTCGCACCTGGGTACTACAAGTGTTCCACCGACGGTGTCATCCGGATCCTGAGGTAAAAGCAGACAGCTAGTTTGAGAGATGTCCATGTTGTCGACAATGTTGCAGGAATACTCGTCCCGGTATCAAATGACTAACATGCCCTGTGCCTATAGGGGGCCCTTAACGGATTCTACTGGAAAGGTAGAGATCTCCATTCCCAACGTCGGTATCTTGCTCTACGCTTGCGATTCCGCGGGGAACCGTACGGGTATCTTATCGCGCACGACATTCACGATGCCATCAAGGTCAGTCAACAAGTCAAGTGCATCAATTCCAATTATACTCGGCCATTCTGCTCCCCCGTCGGTTTATATGTTCTATAAGTACTTATGAACTGACTCATTGAAACGCGACACGCATTGCTAACTTGAACTTGAACACCCTCAGGAATTCCGTAAACAACGCCGCGTGCGTGAGAAGGAATCCAGGGCACAGGCGAAGAAAAATAGCAGAGTAGATGACACGTCTAGATTAGAATTAACTAGCATACGGACGACATGCCCATCTCCTCCTATCCATTCTCATGCTCATTCCTCAAGCAGCACGCCTGGCAAAGACAACCCGAGAGAGAAAGATGCCAAAAAGGGGCAAGCAGTGTATCCAACTATCAACCGTGAAAGAGAGCCAAGCCACCCGATAGGAGAAGACGAGATCCAAGAACCTGGGATAAATAGAGCAAAGATGAAGAAGAAACTAGCCGACATATTTGCCACCAGCCCCCGATCATCGTCATCAAGGAATACAACAAGACCGGCGTCCCCGTCGAGAGAAGAAGACCCATTCCAAGATCCGGCACCCATTTCCAGGAAAGCAAAGAGGAAGGCGAGGAGGGAAAATAAGAGGGGCAAGGCCACAGCGAGTCTCGAGTCGCTGGGCAGCGCTCAGGACCCGTTCAGAGAGCCTGAGCCTATGCGTCTCATTAACGCCGACGACTTTCGCCTCGAATCCTATCCAAACATAGATCGATCTCATGGCTCACGGGATGGCAGCTTGCGAGTCTAACAGTAAGGCCTAAGCGCCCCCCAAGGAAGAGAGGGAAAAATAGGGGGAAAGAAGCGGGCCCCTGGAAAGAGAAAAAAACGACATGTTTCAGAGTCGATCATCATCATTATTATTCTATAATTTCATACAAGCCTAGAAGACCACAGACATACCTAGGGTTAGTCAACAGCATTTCTCGGCCGAATCTAGACATTAGCCCTCCTAAATAGTATATTATCCGACTCCTTCCGGCAACTCTGGTACGGCCGCCTGTGACGTGTATTTTGCCTGGCTTCACTATACTTATAATCAGAAAAAAGTGCTATACTATTCGGTATATAGTGCTTATACCAAATCCTATATTTTTAATTCGCTTACAGTCTTCTGGCTTTAAAGTAGTCTATAATTTACCTGTCTCCCAGTCACTTACATCGGATCCCCAGAGTACACTTACGCTACCCCTAATATCTATACAAACCCCCCAAAGATAAACCCCGTGGCATCTAAGATAACTAAATGAAGCGCCCCAACCCGATAGCGCAAATTAAAAATAAAACTAGGCTGGCTCTGACTTGTACGGCCCTCAGGATGGCAGTCCCAGACCGACACCCCACTCATTGTGATTCCTCCCCCGTAAATTTCCCAGCTCAAGATTTTCCTTGGACTTCGGCGACTCATTGACGGAGCAACTTAACTAGTTCGTAAACTGTGGGTACGCATGTGTTTATGTGATAGTCAGAGCTCAGAGTCATACTCCTCAGGTTGGAATCCCTCCGGGGAACACAGGATCTCTTTAGAAGGAGGGGTGTCTATAACCGAGCAAACCGGGATAGGCTTTATAGCCATCATGTTAGCCCCAGGTTTGTGGCTCGCTCTCCCCCCCTGGGCTGCCTTGTCTTCGGCCTCGATAATAGTGCGACTGCTGTCGCTTCTGCTGCTGCTCCCGTCCTGGCGGAGTTCACAAGAGCTTTGGAGCGAAGTACAGATATTGTGATTGCCGCTGCCGCTGCCACCGCGGCTCTTATCCGGGCTGAGTTTACTAGCGCTCTCGAGTGGAGCATAGTTCTTCCAATTGTCAATCTCATCTCGCCAGGTAGTTAGTACGCCCTGGAGGAAATTCGTATTACGAGCGTTGTTCGTCCCTGGTGGCAGGGGCACGACATGAGAAGAACCCTTGATCGCTTCATACTCATCTTTCTCATCGTTTGGAGTAGTCTTTTTGAGGTAGTGCTCGTAAGCCGATGTCACAGGCCATAGGAAAATGACGGCAAAAATACACAGAACGGTTCCCAGGAACTGCCACATATAGTAGAGCACCGAAACACCTAACGGGACAATGAACTTGAGCAGCCCGTTAAATCGGTAACGGTCCTCCTGGCCACGAATAAAATAGAGGTTCTTTGGGGGATACGTGGCAGCTCTCGTGTTGTTGGGCGTTCGTTTGTTCCCATTCTGAGTCAACATCAACTGCATGGCCCCGTGTGCATTTAGCTGGACCAACTTGAGCAAGCACACAATATTTACTTTAGCTTGCCATAGCCAGGAAGGTACAAGCCAGAGCGTGAAGGTCTGTTGAATAGCGACGCAGAGCGATTTGGTCTCTTCATCGAATGCTAAAGAGACGTAGTAAGTAGGCAGCTATATATAATTTCCATAACGTAACATGATGATCGAACCATAGCTTATCTATTTCATCGAAGCCGAGGTCCCGAGCATTTGCTGTGGCTGAGGAATGGTTATGCCTGAAGACGTATCAAAAACATACTTACACGTTGAATGAATCGACAGAGAGATTTTAGGGCTCATGATCTTGTACCATTGATAGGTAAAGAGAACAAGTAAACGCGAGTTGATTACCCATTCCTGTTTGGTGAAAGGCACTCGGATCAACTTGGATTTGAGCGAGGGCACACAACAGAAGGGGTGGACGAAATAAGCGTTGGGGAGGAAATAGTCACATAAGGTCGTATTCTGCTCCTCGCGGGTGCCCATTGTCAGTGATCGGATTACATCCAAAATATCTTCTTCAGGATTCTCCATTGTAGTAGAACTCGTTCGAAGGGCTTTCGTATTCGTATGACTGTCGTCGTGGAGGTGTACTTGTAAAGGAGTAGCGACGACAACGGCTATTTACAGATCAGACTGAGCTTATAAGAACTCACTAGAAATGTCGAAGTTCACAACATGATCGGATTTAGCAGAGGAGAAAGTTAGGGTGCCAGGTTCGGATCTAAGTAGTAGGTGTTGCTGGATTGGTGATGAGCGTGATGATGCAATAATCACCACAAACCAAGGGGAAGGTCTCTCCAGCGCGTCTCGCCTATGAAGCTGGTAAGAGCTACTACTAGCATTAAGTACCTATTGGTAGCTACGTTGGTAGCTACGTATTATAAACCCCTACCTGCCCATCTACCTACAAGGTAGGTGCACGAGCATTGAGGAAGTATTTTAGATGAACCAGGTGCCTTACCGATGTTCGGGAACGACCTGGGAACGTTTGTAATAATTCTACAAATTGTGATCTATTTTGGGAAGAAAGTCATCAAGCTGTGCCGTTCTGTCTCGTGTATCAGGACAATCTCCGTACACTCGCGCAGACTTAAGTATCTTCTTTAAGTATCTTCTCAAATACAAACTCTTTGCCTAATCTGATCGCACAGATGAGTGGTGAAGAGTCAACTACCGAGCTGTTGATGATAGGCCTAGGTTGGTGGCTAGGTGGAGTGGAGGCTCCCTGGTGTTGTTACTGATTGAGGTGATCGAGGTGTGGGGCGGTCCACATCCAGTTATCTTCAGAGTCCAGCACCGTGCACAGATGAGACTCATTATGATAGTTACACTCAGCCGGATGCCACAGGCACTGAGACCAATAAATTAGAAGATGAAGCCGATTGAGCTCATTACGATCGACTGCAGTGCAGATTCCGACCATTTTGGAGTCCTCTCTTTCTCTCTTTCCCATGACGTAATATATCTATTCAAGGTATGGTCGACATCGAAATAAGGGAATGAATAGAAAACTTGGTACCCTATGATTTGATTCCCTAGCTGAATCCAATACAGCTGAGATTTGTCTTTAGAAACGCGTTTATCGGCTATTTAATAAACATATGCTTGAGTCTTAGCGTCGATAAGGTTGGTATATAGAGCCATTCCTAGGGAAAGGAAAACAGTTCATTAGCTCCCAGAACTGATGTATTTGTTGCATATAATACTCTTGCTGCGGGGGGGGGGGAGGGTGGGGGACATTTAAAGATCGACTAAAGGAATAGGTCTGGATACAGGCAGGGTAGTTTGGGATTGCGGATAATTTTAAGGAATTTAGGACAATTAAGGGTGCAAGCAATACCTTTATCGCTATAAAGCTTGCAAATATGCAAGTAACACTTGTTATTTCCCGAGTTGGAAAGAAAGTCGACATTTGCTTTGGAGAAACAAATGCTTTATTAGTATGGGTGGGTGCAGAAGCTAGAGCTATAGGTGTATCATACAGAAGAACACATCGTAAACAAGGAGACGGACATGCGTCCCCGCCATCCAAAAAGAAAGAAAGATAGAACTCCAGATATATGCCGACCCCCCCAGCTTCATTATGCTTATTTGCCTACTTCCCAACCAAGAAATCGTGCAACCTCATCGTAAAATGGCGCAAGGCTGGACCCAAAATGCCCGTATTCCTACATAAGCATAGCGTTTCCCGTTTTCATACAGCACTCCTCTGTTCGTGGCTCGTAGCTTCTCTCTCATAAGGCGTGCCTCACGCCCTCGACCTGCTCCTCTGCCGGCTTACATCCCGCATATAGACGTCCTCCCTAAACGAGCCCCTCCGGTCATCACTCCTCCTCGTGCGCTGGCTCCTCATGCTATCCCGCCTCCTGCGCGGCGACGGGGGGTCCTCCTCGACAATGATCATGTCGTCCCCGTCGTTCCGCGACCGTCGCAGCGGCGGTGGCCCCCGGCTCAGGCTCCGGGGCGGGGAGCGAGAGCGGGAGCGGGACCGCGACTGGAATTCCTCGACGACGATCTGGTCCTCGCGCTCGACGACGCGCACGGGCACGACGCGCTCCCGGCGCACCTCGACCTTCTCACGCCGCGACGCGCGCCTGCTGCGCCGGGGGTGCTTGCGAGGGGGCCCGCGCGGCCGCGAGGCCCACGACACGATGGATGCCGTCGCGCCGCCGCCGCCGCCGCCGCCGCCGCCGACCGACCCTTCCTCCCTCATCCGCGGCCCCTGCCCGAGGTTCACGCACCAGTACAGCAGCGCGAGCAGCAGCAGGAACCCGGCCACGGAGCCGAGGACGATGCCCGCGACGGCGCCCGAGTCCGGGCCGAAGGGTGAGTTGCCGTAGCCCTGCGGTACGGTGGTCGCGCCGACGAATGTGCGGGGTCCGAGGGGACGGATGGGAGAGCGCCGCGGATGGACCAGCGGGAGGGGGAGGGGAGGAGAGAGTTGGGCGATGCTGGGTGCGAGAGGGAGTGGTGGCATGCCTTCCGCGCGTTTGGTTCTATCGCCGTAGGCTATCGTTTGATTAGGGGAGGGTGAGACGGGCGCATTTGTGAATGCAATGCTACGCAATTGGGTTTTGAGGATATTCGATATGTTCTGTCGACCACCAAAAGACGAGAGTATGCAGATGCGGGTTGGACGAGGAAGAGAGACACCCGGGTTTTCAGCACAAGCGGGTATTCATTCATTCATTCATTCATTCATTCACTCGCTTGTTCTTTCGTTCACTTCGACTGTTTTTAGAGTCTTCAGTTTTATGCGAGCACATAATGTTCGTATACGGGTTCGATGTCGGCTGAGCGCGCGAGTGCCGTTGGCGGCAAGGCGTTGGTGGCGATGGCGAATGGCGAATGGAGAATGGCGGGATGCCGCGAATGAATCAATCTAAGTGTCTGTTTACTACTGCAGTCTGCCGCCCGCCTGTACAGAATAGTCCANTTAGGGAGGCTGGGGTTGTCCGGGAAGTGGGCACCTGGTGTGCATTTATTGGCTGGGATTGCTTGAACTACGTAAGACATTCCCCTACTCCTGTACCTATTAGAATGTGTATGTACCTATAAGTGATTAATCACCGACATATTCTGTATAGATGCGTACATTGCTATAAGAATTTCATATAATTCAAGTTGGTATATAAGTATTGTGGAAGCCTCTTACATGCAGTTAGAATGTCTACTTGAGAGGGGATCTTCTGCCACCTTGCCTAAGCTCTTGATGCCTGGCCGTAGTCTACATGTACATGTAGGGAATAAACGGCCTGCCTGCCCACATTGACAGAGTCACACTTCAAACGTGTGTTAATCGTGGTACTTATTTATATACCCATATCTCACTGCTAGACGTACGGTATATCTCTCAATGGTTTTCGATACCTAATTCTATACTCAGGCTCTCCGAGGCTTTAGCTATGAGATAGGCAAATGACAACATCGGGTCTATCAATGATAAGCTAGCTAGCTATGTAGGTAGCCTGCGAGTTAGGTAACTCGTTACTAGTAAGTTAGTTGACAGTACAATTTTTGATCACTAATCGTAGAGACGATGCCTCGGGACTCAACCTATATAGATATCTCAAATATTGGCCCAACAAATTTCAACAACGAAATTTCATACACCTCTTCAGGAATGATGGGAACAAATTTCCTTTCAACCACTGCCTCACATCCTCAACATTAAAGTGTCAGGGGTTGTGATTGACATAGCGACTAGGTGGCGCTGCACAAAAGGTATCAAGCCCTCCCAATGACATCAGTGTTGCTGAAAGACTGCTTATCATCTCACTTACTACACAACAGGATTGGATGCCTGAACACCTTATTCTGACAGCTCGTTTTCGACACTTGTGTCTGAACATTTGGGGAAGTACCTATGTACTACCTAAAAGAGCAATGGAGGACACTGTATCGATAATATTGGAGATTCTACTGTGAAGAAGAGCATGGGTTCTATCGCTGCATCTACATTTGGGTACAGAATAGGTATCAGCTTTTGGCATGGAAGGGCGTATGTAGATAAAAAATGAAGTTTGAAACGTCGGAGACTGGGATGTCATCGGCCTATGACTCAGTCACCTGACAACGCGACACGAAATGGCCAAAGAACCCGGTCTGACGCGGTCCCGCATCTACCAGAAGCCTGCTTTAGGCGGGGTAACGGACGATTCCTTCAAATGAGGGGAAAAGGGGTGAGTCCTACTGTAATACATCCCTAGCACGCCCCTAGCAGACGATACGAGTTACGAGCGATCCAATCAAGCCAGCGGCTGAGCGTCTAAATCTTCAAATCTTGGGACACTAGCCTGCCTCGCGTCTCGCGAAAGTAACCATGAGGAGGAACGGCATACCGGGGGTTAGCTCTGTACAGGTATATGTACTGTGTCATACGGAGAAAGACCTGTGGGTTTCCGACGAAGCTGATAAATTGATGCATGGATGTGAATGCCGGTTCTCGGACACCTGAGAAGACCGCTCCCAACAAGTTGATATTGGTGGAAGAGCGGTCGGGGAGAGCGGGGGCGCCAATGAGACTCGATTTCTATCGAGTGATAGTGCGGTGTCATACATTCTGTAGGCATTCTGTACTACCTTCTACTAGGATAAGTCTTAGATATGTCATTATATATAGAGAGAGAGAGAGAGAGAACATCTTTTCTTTGAGACACAAGATGTATTTACCATACTCACATTCTCTCTCTCTCTCTCTCTCTCTGTCTGTCTGTCTCTCTCTCTCTGTGTGTGTGTGTCTCCTATCTTCAACGATTGACTTCTTAAGATCATTGACATTCACATCCATATATCTATATCCTCATCCATAATGACTGAACAGCAAGAACCACCCAAGACCTACCGCGGCAACTGCCACTGCGCGGCCTTCGTCTACGAGGTCACGCTACCCGAGATCAAGGAAGCAACAGCGTGCAACTGCAGCATCTGCTACAAGAAGGCCGCCCTCTGGGTCTTCCCGAAGCCCACCGACGTCAAGTTCGTTGAGGGCGACCCATCAGAGCTGGCCAACTACACCTTCAGCAATAAGAAGTTTGCTCACAAAGTGCGTTCCATCAGCTTACTCTATGTAGCAATTGAATGGAAAGGCAAGGCTACTCACACCGCATCTGTTAGTTCTGCTCGACATGCGGAGTCTCGTTGATGGTCGTCGGACACTTGACTCCCCCTAAGCCCGGTGAGGACAAGCTACCGGAAAACGGATTCAACGTAGGTTTTCACCACAATATCTCCCAGGGACACGACAGTTGTTGAAGAGATAACTAACCCGCGTCCAGGTGCGCGCGTTCCAGTATGGACAAGTCGATGTCTGGAACCTCGCGACCAAGACGTAAGATTCACTACCGCCCCGCAAGAATTATTATAAGATCTTCATTCTCATCTTTTTATATCTAGCTTTAATGGGGCTGCTATCCCTCCGGTTTATCAAGCCACCAAGTTCGAAGGGCCTGAGCCTAAAGATATCGAGGGCGGCCAGCTGTACACGGTAAGCAAATCAAATATGTGTATTAGATTCTCAACTTCCTGCTAGTACGAGTACATATACCACACCACACGCTAACCGCTGATAGGGGAGCTGTCATTGCGGTGCTGTAACCGTCGGTTTGAAGTCGAAGCCCCTCGACAACAGTTTCAAAGGATTGGTCGAATGCAACTGCAGCATCTGTGCCAAGGTAAGTCCTAGCCGACGACACTAAATCGTCCTGGTTACCCCAAAACATGTCCCCGTATAGCTAACCGTCATGAATAATATAGTATGGTGCTACATGGACCTACCCTCGCCACGCTCAGGTCACGATCGAGGGGAGAGATAACCTGACAGTGTATTATTTGGCTAAAAAAGTTGCGGGCAAGAGGTTCTGCAGGATCTGCAGCATCCCCATCACCTCCGAGGCCGTCGTAGCTACTGAGGAGCGAATTGCCCAGATGGACCCGGCCACCAGGGCGTGGTATGAAACTTCTATTACTATAACCGCACTTAACCTCCGGGTTATTGATGGCCTGGATGTTAATGATTTGACTACGGATCGCATGAACGGCTATAACATCATCAAGCCAGGTTACGTTGAGCCCTGAGTGAAGAGAGAGGCTGACCGAATAGTATAAAAACGACTTTGGTATATATCATGGATTGTCTAGCACCTCAGTTATATTTAGTCATACTTATTAGCCATGAAATACTGATGAGGTAGATTACGGTTCTTTCTCAGTCGAACCTGGTACAGGTCCCTGACCTCCGGATGCGTTTGTCTTCTTGTATCGCTCCTTGTCCCAGTTGGGAACCCCGTCGTCGTCGAAATCTGCCCATTGAAAGAAAGAGCAGCTCTCCTTTCCTGGTACATTACCACGATGACACACTATCACAAATACAATGTTAGCATTAGCAGTGTACGTGTGAAT
>JAPESX010000328.1:0-20401 GCA_029590615.1 Nemania bipapillata | reverse complement strand
ATCCGATTCGGAGCTTAGGACTCTTGCAATTATCGCAGTAATATTTGACGTGCAATCTCATCTAGATGGTCCTACGTCTAAAAATGATGCGGGAATGGCTTACTGGCCTCTCCTTATTGCATCGCCCTAACAATAATACGTTCCCGGGGGATTATACGAAGTAAGAGGATTGGGTGGATGTAAAAGGCCGATACTACGACTTTCTCAGCTGACAGGCAAGAGTATGGCGAGTACACATACTAGTTTACCGAAGAATGACAAGTGGATGATACAGATCGGACATGCAAAAGACAGTAAAACCGGGGTGCAAAAGCACTTGACTAATATCACCAACTAGGTATAAAGTGGCCGATAGATGTGCCGACGCGGCAAAGCAACTAGGCAGTTAGACGATATGCAGACGTTGTCAGCAAGGGCTGACTCGTTCTTATACCTCGGCTACGACTAGGAGAAGGATGAGAATCCCGAGTCGGCGACAACACGGCGACGCGAATGTCCTTGTGAGAGTGAGATCCGACATGACAGTAGAATGTAATATTGCTCCGTCATTTATTCCCATTACCAACGAGCTACACATCCTGTAGATTGGTGTGTTTGTTGGTAATGTAATAGGATTCAACGGAGATAAAGCACGAGCTTCAGAACTTCAGAAAACCTTGGGATAGATTTTTAGGGCAAAGTATAATGATGATATCTTCACAGTTGCTTTGGATTTATTAAAAGCAAGAAACATTAATTCAGTCTCCAGCTCAATTTGTTAGTCAAGTAAACTTCATTCCCCAGGGCCGGTTTTCCATCAATAAACCTCCTCAACGACGTACCGATCAAAATGCCTTCACGAATTTACACAACCGGTAGTGTAGATAACAGCGACCTCCCCGTCTGTCAAGTGGCGATCAAGCAGGCCTCTGGAGGTACCCTAATAGTCGTACCCAATGCGTCGATACCAGTAGTAAGGCCGGGCATGGCCCTTGTCAGAGTTGCGGCCGTGGGGCTCAACCCAACAGACTACAAAATGGCCGCGAACTTCCCAACATTAGGGGCGACGGCAGGCTGCGACTTTTCAGGCACGGTTGTCAAGGTTGGCGATGACAGTGATGGAGATGACGGATCCCATCGTATCCAGCCTGGTGATCGTGTATTTGGCGCTGTGCACGGCTCCAACCCTGCTAATAAATCCCAGGGTTGCTTTGCCGAGTATGTGCTCGCACCAGCATCGATGCTAGCACGACTTCCAGAGTCCGTTTCATGGGAGCAAGGCGCTGCATTGGGTGGTGTCGGGCATGGTACTGTCGCCCAGGCACTATGGTCTTGCTTGGATCTCCCATATTCGCCCACCATGCCGGCTGACAGCTCAGCTTCATTCCCTGTACTAGTTTATGGCGGCAGTACTGCAACCGGGACGATAGCAATGCAGCTACTACGCTTGTAAGTAAATATGTTTTTCTCTCCTATACTGTTGCTCTTTTTCAGAACATTTTCTCCTGCCTTGTTTATAACTATGTTACATGCGCTGCTTAGTGTGGACTAATCGTATAAAAATTAGGTCTGGGCTTAAACCAATAGCTATCTGTTCAACACGGAGCTTTGCTCTTGCACGAAAATATGGCGCGACGGCCGTTTTCGATTACATGTCTCCATCGTGCGGAGCTGATATCAGAGCATACACAAATAACACCCTATTCTACGCACTGGATTGTATTTCCGATGCTCAGTCGGCAGAGATTTGCTACGCGGCACTAGGACGTGCTGGTGGCAAGTATGTCTACCTGGAGCTTCAATCTGATGAAGTTCTAGCATCACGTCGAGCCGTGCGGCCTGAGTTTCTTATGGGATACGACATGTTCGGGAAAGGGATCGCTCTGCCGGGGGTTTATGGTCGCGAGCCTAACCCAGCACGCCACGAGCTTGGTAAGAGTTGGTATGCTACTATGGAGCGCTTGTTATTAGAGGATAAGATACAGTTCCATCCAATTAAGTCATTAAAGGGAGGGATGGGTGCTATTATTAGTGGTCTAGAGTCCCTGCGGAAAGGAGAGGTTTCTGGGACGAAATTAGTCGTACGCTTGTTGCAGGAGTAGGTGGATTTAACGATATGATATACTTGAGGGGAAGTATTCGGTAGAATAGACGTAATTTAAATGATACTCTGATGTTGAAGCTGGACTAGATAAAGGGGTCATGGCCTGCACTCTAGAGGATAAGCAAAGACATATCATCATGTATATGACCGGGCCTCCCCTCTCACTCTCATTATCAAATGAGCCGAATAGCACGATCATAGAGCTATAATTTAGTGGCTTCTTTAGTTACACCGAACCTATCTACTATTTTGTTTAATTAAACTATCTCCAATGACACTGAGTGTAGTCACATATCTTCAAGTGAGAGGTCCTATCCCATAACCGGTCATAGATAGGGGCGAAAGAGCATATGTGCGTTTTATTTAACGTACCAAAACTATCTAACGGAGGAAAGGAAGACCTACTAATATAGAAAAGCCGGGTGTCTCGTGCTCTCCTATGCCATGATTCCATCTCGGCCTAGTGCACTTTCAATGTATACGGCATTACGAAAATGCGCTCACCGTCAGGAAAGTTAAGACGTAAAGTAGAGGCTTAATTAGTTTATTTAGGATATATTAATTTGGGATAATTTGTCCCAAGGGCCCTCGAGAACTACATGCTAATTTTGGTCTTTCATCCGCTGCGCAACTGATTTAAAGCCCTTCGGTAGTATATCCACTCTACTAGATATTTCAGGTCGACACACTGGGACTCTTCTCTTCTGTTGGTAATCCTTTCTCTGTTTCCTCCAGTCCATACTCAGTTTCCAACTCCTTCCGCAACGGTATCTCTTTCTCGAATACAGCGAGGATAGTTGCGAAACCAGAGAAGACTATAGCCACGTACCAGACATAATGCAGGGCTTGTACATAAACCGATATGGTTTGAGAGCGCACTGGATCTGGTAATGATTCTATGAAGCTCTTTGTTGCATGCTCATATGCTTGTGCGCCTTCTAATTGAGCAACAACTGAGGGGTCAGATATTCGATACGAGTTTGCTTGGAACTGATTGGCGAAAATTGCAGCCGGAATAGCTACACCCCAAACATTGCCGAAGCTCCTGATAAAAGCCCAACTAGCTGTCGCTGAGGCTTGATCTTTTTCAGCTATCCCGGCTTGAAATGCAGGAAGAAGCGTGTTCAGAATCATTCCAGAGCCAAGACCTGCTAATACTTGGTAAATAACCCATTCAGCGGTCGATGAGCTTCTATTGAGAGTGCTGATGAGGCCGATACTCAGAGTCTCAAGTGCGAAACCTATCAAGTGAAGCGCCTTGTATTTTCCAAACTTTGAAAGTACGATAACGGCAACGACAGCTCCCGGGACGGCCACCAAGACGACAGGTAGAAGTTGGACCCCCGACCACGACGGGGTGGATAGTAGCACTGCTTGGAAATATACAGGCAGAAAAAATGTTGCCCAGTATAGGAGAACAGAGTTCATGAATGTGTTAAAGGCAATGATGGCACCTGTCCGATGCGAAAACAAACGTAGGGGGGTTACAGGTTCCTTAGCCAAACCTGACCCTTCATATACACCAAATAGGATAAGGCCAAGCAGGCCAAACACCAAAGATATAATGACACGCTTATCGGACCATGGATAGATAGTCCCTGCGTAGGTTAAAGAATAAAGAGTAGAGACTGTCGATGCAATGAGAATTGCATTACCGATGAAGTCAATTCTTTTGACCTTTTCCGCCAAGGTCATCCCTTTACGCGACTTGACCCGCAGAAATAGAAATAGGAGGACGAGAGCAACACCACCGACCGGGAGGTTAATGTAAAATACCCATCGCCAAGAAGATCTCTCAACTAGGATCCCGCCGACAAACGGACCTAGTGATGTTCCGATGGCATAGACCGTTAGAATGATGGAAATATAATTTCCTCTTTCCCGCAGTGGAACAAGATCGGAGATAATAACATCGACGATCATATTGACTCCTCCACTCCCAATTCCCTGCACGGCGCGGCCAGCGATGAGCATGGTGCCATTGGTTGCACCCCCACAAATGCCACTGCCAAGTGTGTAAACGGCGACAATAAACAGAGTGAGCCAGCGCCGCCCGAATATATCAGCCAGCTGCCCGAATAGAGGTTGAACCGCGGCACTATTTTGCATCGAATGCTGATCAGCATGAGGTTACTTCAAGCAGGGAAAGCTAATAAATGTATCTTATAGATGTCATCTCGCACATACCTTGTCAGGAAGAAAATGTTGGTAACCCATACATAATTTTGGCCAAGTTGAAGGTTGTCGACAATCGTAGGTAGGGAGGTGACTACGACCGTGTTCTCGAGCGCGCCTAGAAGACCCGTAACACAGAGCGAGACGATTATAGCCCAGAATCCGAAACTCTTGGGCGCTGGCGCACCCTCAACACCTGTAGACGCTTCTGCAGTGTTGTCATTATTTCTTTGCCCTATTATTTCCGATTCTGTTGACCTTGTTTTGGGCTCTGGTGAGTTTAAATTATGCGGCGACCCCTTTTCCATGTCTTCCAATGTCGTCTCTGGCGCAGACATGGTGAAGGGTAATTCAAATGACCCTGAATGTCGCAAAACGGGTAACGAGTGGCAGCAGAAAAGGTCTGAGTATCAAAATAAAGCGCTAAAGTGCAAAATGAGATCGGATTTCTTTTCGAAACAAAGTCGAGGCAGGTAGCGACAATGCCTCATACACGAAAGAAAGAAGTTGAGTTGAAATCAAGGAGTGAATCTCATTCAGAGGATTGCTGGCATCTAGGACTACAGGCGATGCAGTCGGTTGTCGTGTTCCTCCGAGGGTAGCAGACATAATCTCAAGTAACCAATCTGACCAGTGACAGCCACTTTATGTCTCTTTCGGTCGCATCATTCCTCCGTCAGCACAACCACAACCAAAAAAGTCTCCGAGCATGGGTGTAATTTACCGAACATGCATATGCAAGTAATCAATCATTACCATGCCAAACCCGAGCAAACGGCTCGGCATGTGCTTTGCTTTGCTTTGACAGTACGACGGCGATAGAGTTATTGTTGAGTTTAGAAGCAGATGATGGAAAATCAATCAGTTACAGAATAGCTGGCGAGGGTGGCCGAAAACATACGATCAGTGAGCCCTAGGAATCTATTTCCATTTTATCTTCAACTTGAGCTTCATATAAGTGGCGTTCCTGCATAATTTGATTCTCAACTCTATGTATTGGCTGTTAGGACTACTTTGCGTAATTAGTTCTATGTAGTAGCCATCATGTCTTCCGTAAAGCCCTTTCCTGACGTATTGCCAAGTTATATCCCTACCATCCCCGGCGTCCAACAAGCTTTCGGGTCACTTTCTATCTCTGTGGCGATTCAGATCTTCGCGGCATTGGTTGCTAGCTACGCAGTGTTACGATGCACATACTTGTTTTACTTTCACCCCTTAGCTAAATTCCCTGGCCCTCGACTAGCGGCTGTGAGCAATGTCATTTATGCCAAACTATGGTAAGATGCCGGGCCAACTACCAAAGACAAGTTGTACTAATCGGTTTCAATCTAGGTTCTCGGGCAGATATCCTCACGAGTGCCAAAAACTCTATAAGAAGTACGGACCAGTCGTACGCCTAGCACCAAATGAGCTACTGTTCTTTGGCCCCCAAGCATACTATGGTAATAAAAGAAAACCCGAACTAAAATCTTGGAGAATGCCTTTGAAGTAACCTCTAGCCTGTTAGACATCCATGATAGCGCGGTTCATAACCGTGAGACGTTTGTAAAAACGAATTTCCAGACTCTGGATGACAAAGATCCAGGGATAACTGCAGAAAGGGACCCTGAGAAGCACCGTGATGTCGCCCGGAAACTGAATCCAGCTTTTAGCGCTCGATCACTCAAAATTCTAGAGCCAGTGTTGCACAATCATGTCGATAAGCTCATCAATCAGATAGCTGTTCATGGAACAAAGGAAGAGGGGATCGACGTCACGGAGGTATTAGGCTTACCTAAGTCCAGTTAGCAACCCATATACTTACTAACAAACTATTAGTGGATGGACTGGTTCTTTTGGGATGTTTCAGCGGATTTCGCATACGGTCGCCAGTTTGGTCACATCGAAAACAGTGAGTTTTCAATCCCGATTATTCAATATGTTCAGAATTTCTCATCCCGTATTTTAGCCAAATCATCCCTCTTCCTGTCCACTTTTCAGAAAGTGTCACTCTGGGGAACTATCAACCAAGTTTCCCGCAGATTCCCCCTACTAAGCCCTCTTGGATGGCTGTTCATTCCTCCTAGTCTGCTCAGAACATTTCCCACCCTCATTAAGTTGAACAGAGAGGAAGTGCGAAATCGGATAGCTCGCAAGGATAATCTAGCCCACCCTGACCTCATCCAACACTTGTTTCCAAAGAAGGGAGAGGAAATGCCACACGAAAATTGGTTTCTCTCGCATGCGAATGTTCTCGTCCTGGCTGGCTTTGACCCTATGACCAGCATGTCAACATCGCTCTTCTACTATCTCTGTCGTTTCCCAGAAGCCAAGAAGAGACTAGCAGAAGAAATTCGATCTTCCTTCAAATCGTATTCCGAACTTACACCGTCTGCTCTCCAAAATTGCAGATATCTAAACGCTGTGCTCTATGAGGATCTGAGAATCCATACCAACGCAGCATTTGGGGTACCGCGTGTCAGCCCTGGTGCTAACGTTGACGGCTACTATGTACCAGCAGGAGTGAGTATAGACAGCCCTAATAGTTTAGCACTCCTTGTTCGCGAGAAGATAACTGCTTACCTTATCTTAGGTTACCGTTCAAACCTGCCATTATGCAACGACACATGATGAAAAGAACTTTGCATTACCATATGACTTCCACCCGGAGAGGCATTTACAAGATTCGCACCCGTTATACGATGAACGGTTTAGAGGAGATAACCTAAAGGCATTTGTTCCATTTTCCCTTGGTCCTCGCGGGTGCCCAGGTTATTCATCTGCATTCATGCAAGCTCGATTGATCTGGGCTGCAATCATCTGGTCCTTCGATTTTGAACTCATTAATGGTGACAAGGTTGACTGGCAACGAGATACTAAGATGTATGCAATGTGGGTTAAGCCCGAAGTTCGAATTCGATTCACGAAGCGCGAGGGGGCCGGACTGATGGCCTGAATGAAGGGGGTCATGGATCGGGTGTAAATGATGATAAATATGGATTAGTATCCGTGGGCTCTCTGAATACCTAGATGCTCGAGGTTCATATTATAGGTTCTTATTTATCAAATGGTGTTGGTTTTGCACTTGGGCTGTGCCTATTGAAGATGTTAAACCATTATGCCAAGATAAACTGTTTTTCATCTAATAAAATAGCACCACCTACGAAGGTACATAAAAATACAGATCAAAATAGGCCGTTCAGGGAACAGTTAATTGTCTTCTAACATTCCCAAGATAGCGATGCTTGAATTTACTTTCTATATATATAATATTGTAAATTCTAACTAAGGCGTAATTACTCGACATCTCACTGGGATCTTGCTTGTGCGGTGGAGGCATTATATCACGAGGAAATCTTGGCGTGCAATAAAACGGATGTGTGAGCGAGGCCTAACCACGGCCACAATAGCACTTCAACTGATTTTTTCAGATTTCATCATTAAAGATCGCATTGCTGTTTCCTTGGAGTGTAAAATCTATATGTGAAACCTTCATGCCCTCCTTCCTCCGACGAGGAAGGCTTTCTATAGCAGTGGGTAGTATATTAACGTCTAATCTAGGTGGCTGGGGAAGACTTTCCATAGCCCACACTCAAGAGAAAATTAAAATCAACGGACAATACCCGAATCATAATATCCCTCTAGAACCCCTGTTCCTCACTCCGTCACAATTTTCTTAATAGCTAGGGTAGAAAATGGAACTCTATCGCTTGGCCGACTAATTACCTGGTGTAGACAGCTATGTGCGAGGTGCAACTACACAATGTATAGCTAATAGACACTGTATTTATACGCTACTTGGCCAGCCCTGTTTCGATGAATTACATCAATCTCGTCCACAGATCCTGTAGCTAGGTACGCTAGAGACGTCGGGCTAGACTCGGCTCATTCCGCTGAGCTATTGTTAGCCGACCCGACCGAGACACCGCTAACGAGACCCCTGTACGGTCAATTACTTCCCTTTAGATAATTAATCTCCGTCGGCGACGCTCGCTTCAGATTCTTCTCTCTCCAGCGCAAAATACCCCGAGTCTCACTTACAAACAATAAGTGAACTCTTACCTGAATACCAAACAATTGTTTCTCAAGCTGATCTTAGTCAAGTCATACCCTGCATGTTTCCCCTTAGCGTCTTGCACCATACTCTCCTCCCTGAGTTGTTAGCCGATGCTTTAGGTGATTTAGTGGCCGGGAACTGGTTTTTAGCGAAGCTGGTACTGTATGCCGATTGTAGTCTCGGGACTTACTACCGGCGAGGCGATATTCTAAGCAGAGAGGCACTAGGGTGTCGACAATGACTCTAAGGATCCTCGAAATGAGTATTCATCAGAGCTATCGGGCTCGGCCCCCGTTGTTCAAGAACGTGTTTTCTTGAAAATGATAATCATTCGCATGCTTCCAGGGCTGTCTTAATGAGATATCAAAATTGTCTTCAGGCCATATTACCAGGATAATAACTGAGCTGTGCTCGCAACGTATTCCTGATCCAACCCACAAAAGCCCTATATCCCAGATCGACTCGAAATTGGCCAAACCTTTCGATTCGAATTAACTCCTAAAAATGAGGGAACCAATTGCCATCGTAGGTACGGGCTGCCGCTTTGCCGGCCAGACCACTTCGCCCTCTCGTCTCTGGGACCTATTGAAGCAACCTCGAGACCTTCAGAGTAAGATTCCGGATGAACGATTTAGCGCAGATGGATTTCACAACGAAAACCACGCCTACCATGGCAATAGTAACGTTAGACATTCATATTTTCTTGACGAGAATGTCCGACAATTTGACGCCCAGTTCTTCGGAATCAAGCCGGTTGAAGCTAACGCAAGTAAGTCTTTCGAGTGTTTCGTGCAACCCAAGGCCTAAACTAATCGGATCTCGGTGTAGTGGATCCGCAACAAAGGCTATTGTTGGAAGTTGTGTATGAAGCTCTAGAAGCCGGTGGGCACTCTATATCACAGCTCCAGGGATCTGATACCGCTGTCTATGTGGGGGTAATGTGTGGCGACTATGAAGCCCAACTACTCCGCGATACCGATAGCATGCCAACCTACCATGCCACTGGCATTGGGCGAAGCATTCTCTCAAACCGTATATCCTACTTCTTCGATTGGCACGGGCCGTCATTAACCATTGACACGGCATGCTCTTCTAGTCTTATCGCTTTGCACCAAGCCGTCCAGGTGCTCCGGGATGGAAGCTCACGGGTCGCAATGGCTGCTGGGACAAATCTTATTCTGGGCCCTGAGAACTATATTGGAGAGAGTAAACTCAAGATGCTTTCCCCGAATGGCCGCTCTCGAATGTGGGATGTCGATGCCGACGGCTACGCGCGTGGGGAGGGTATTGCCGCGGTTGTCCTCAAGAGGCTTAGCGATGCCATCCGGGACGGCGATCATATCGAGTGTATTGTTCGAGAGACAGGCACCAACCAGGATGGTAGGACAAGAGGAATCACCATGCCAGGAATCCCATCACAAGCACAACTCATCCGCGATGTTTATAGTAGAGCCGGCTTAGACCTTTACAAAGCCTCTGATCGGCCTCAATACTACGAGGCACACGGCACTGGCACGCCCGCTGGCGATCCAGTTGAGGCGGAGGCGATAAGTACCGTTTTCTTTGACCGCGAAAAAGGCAAGGAAATTCTAGAGACAAGCGGCCCGTTATATGTTGGCTCGTAAGAACATTTCTTTTCAACTCTTTATGCCATTTCCTTCTACGCTCTCATAGATCCCGTCGCTCGCTACTCCATGTTGTTTAACTACACCCCTAGTCCAGCTAAGCTCATGCAAGTCTGTTTAATATCCAATCTCCTATTATCTTCCTCTACTACAAAACCATCACATCAAGTATACACCACACCCTATATTGGTTTCACTTCGCTAATGTATCTGTATGTGAAGGCTCAAGACGATACTCGGTCATACCGAAGGTACAGCTGGAATTGCGGCTGTGATCAAAGCGTCGCTGGCCGTTCAAAATGGAGTTATCCCTCCTAACATGCTTTTTAACACACTCAATCCGAAGATAGAACCATTCTATGGTCCTCTTCAAGTCCCAACTGAGGCTCGACCCTGGCCTGAACTACCAGCGGGGCAACCGCGTAGGGCCAGCGTAGGTTGTTTTGGTTTTGGAGGTGCGAATGCACACGCGATCATCGAAAGCTATCACGGTTCTGATGCCCAAAATTCCCAAGCTGCCTCTATAACGCGATGCTATGTCCCTTTCCTATTCTCAGCCAACTCCAGAAAGTCGTTGATTGAACTTCTTTCTTCATATTCTCACTATCTCAAAGAGCATAGGGCTATCAATCTCAGAGACTTAGCATGGACCCTGTACGCGCGCAGAAGTAAGCTCGCCGTGCGGGCATCTTTTAGTGCGGATAGTGTCGAGGACTTGATCGAGAAGCTCGACATGGCAGTAGCCTCTGATCGCAATAGCGTTGGTGTAGAGCCTATGTCGATGTCTCTCAAGCCCAAGATTTTGGGTGTTTTTACGGGTCAGGGTGCTCAATGGGCAGGCATGGGGCGTGATTTAATACTACTTTCGGACTTCGCTGCGGCTCGATTACGATACTTCGATGCGCAACTCCAGCTTCTCCCTGAGGAGCACAGGCCGCTGTGGTCCCTAACCAAGAAGCTTGTTGATAAGGAGGACATCCGAGAGGCTTCCCTCTCGCAACCTCTCTGCACTGCTATCCAAATTGTTCTTACCGACCTCTTACGTGCGGCGGGGCTTGAATTCCATGCTGTTGTCGGACATTCCTCTGGAGAGATAGCCGCTGCCTACGCTGCCGGGCTGATCTCAGCAGAAGATGCTTGTCGTACTGCTTACTATCGAGGCATGCATGCCGCTATCGCTTGCGGAGATGCAGGGAAACCTGGCAAAATGATGGCTGTCGCTACTTCATTTCAAGATGCACGAGAGTTATGCGAGTTGCCCTATTTCAAGGGAAGAATTTGCGTTGCAGCCCATAATGCTCCCAGCAGCGTCACGATTGCTGGCGATGAGGATGCGATCCTTGAAGCTCAGGTCGTATTCGAGGACGAGGAGAAAACCGCTAAGATCCTCATAGTTGACAAGGCCTATCACTCTCATCATATGGCTAAGCCGGCTGTAGCATATGAGAAGGATCTTGCGTCTTTTAGGCCCACATTCCATCCGACCATGGAAGCAAAGTCCAAGTGGTTCTCAAGCGTCTTTAATGAAGACGTGAGCCGGATTGAAGAGGAGTTGAATGCGACATATTGGAATAAAAACATGATCGGCACGGTGTTATTTGCTGATGCTCTTGCAAAAGCGCATAATGAGGCTGGTCCCTTTGATGCCGCTATTGAGGTTGGTCCTCATCCAGCCCTGAAGCGTCCAGCGTTGGAGACTATCAAGCAGGCTTCCGGGGCAGGCGACATACCTTACACTGGTGTTCTTTTCAGGGGACAGAATGACGTTAAAGCCTTTTCTAGTGCACTTGGGCTGCTCTGGACAACTCTTGGGAATAACGCCGTGGATATTGCATCATGCGAGGACACGCTCTTCGGGGAGCAAATACGTACGCTTGTTACCGGTCTTCCTACATATTCTTGGGACAAAGAAAGAGAATACTGGCATGAATCAAGAGTATCAAAAGCTTTCCGTACTAGAAAGGAACCTACGCATGTCCTGCTCGGGAACCGCCTTTTGGACAGCACGGGCGGTAACCAATATCAATGGCGGAATCTCCTGTCCGTGCAAGAAGTTCCATGGCTGAGTGGCCACAAACTTCAAGGGCAGACTGTCTTCCCAGCTGCCGGATACTGCTCAATGGCTTTAGAGGCATCTAAATCCATACCTGGGGCAGAGACAGCCGAGCTAATAGAGTTACTCGATGTTACAATACACAGTGCATTGGTCTTCCAAGAGGATGACGTTGCTGTCGAGACTTTTTTCACCCTGAAGAACATCGCAGGGCCACTACAAGACACAATAGGGGCAGAATGGGCATTGCATGCCTCTACTGGGAAGGACGGCAGTACTCTGGCGTTGAAAGCTAGCGGTTTCTTGAAGATAACTCTTGGCGAATACAACCCGCTGGCGCTACCAAATCGGGTCAATCTAGAGCTTTCCATGAACGAGGTGGACAGTGAAAAGTTATATTCTTCTCTATATGCTGTGGGTTATGATTACTCTGGAAGGTTCAAAGCCCTTGACAACCTTTCTCGGCGGGCTGGTCGCTCGTCGGGAACCATCCTTAACCCAGCAGAAAGCGGATTAGACGGCCTATTAGTTCATCCCGGCGCCCTTGATGTGGCTATTCAAGCTGTACTTTTAGCTTTCTGCTACCCATACGATGGTCAACTATTTGCTATCCACGTCCCAACACAAATCCGTTCAATTAGGATCAACCCGAAGCTCTGTTCAGAGACATTTTCAACAGAAAGCATCATGCCCTTTGATGCCACTCTGGTCAAAGGGGAAAATGGTATTCTAGGAGATGTAGACGTCTTCACTCCGTCGGGCGAACACGGAATAGTGCAACTAGAAGGCGTCCGATGTGTCCTCTTTGCCGAAGCCGTGGCCGCAGATGACACCAAAGTCTTTTCTAGCACCACCTGGGGTCCACTCGAACCAGACTGCGACTCAGTATGCTACGACATGCGAGCAACTCCGGAACAATATGACTTGGCGAGGAACCTTGAACGGGTTTGTCTCTATTATTTGAACCGCTGGGAGCGTGAGATACCGCTAAACGATCCGGCTAGAACGGACGGCCCTTACAAGGGTCTCTTCCGTTTCTCATCACACATTCGTTCGCAAGTCTCCAGCGGGCGTCATAAATACGCCAAGACTGAGTGGATGAATGATGGGCCGGACGTTATCGCTTCTATTAGAGAGAAATACCCTGGTTTACTAGATTTGACCGTGGTTGAGACGGTGGGACAGACCATTCCAGATGTTATTGCGGGCAAGACAACAATCCTAGAGCATTTATTCAAGGACAACCTTCTTACCAAATATTACTCGGACGCTTTGGGTTTGCCACCGTACTCTAAATATCTCTCACGTGCCATGGCACAAATTAGCCACCGGTATCCATCAATGAACATTCTTGAGATCGGTGCCGGAACGGGGCATGCTACAAAACAGATATTCAATGAAGTCGGCCAGACTTTCGGCAGTTATACATTTACTGACATATCGTCTGGTTTCTTTGATCAGGCTCAGGAAAAATTCTCGGATTTCTCTCATAAGATGAACTATCAGGTATTAGATATCGAAAAGGGTATGTCATTCCTACTACCCCTTTATCGTCTACTTTGGCCCCTTCCTTGCTACAATGCCTATGCGATTTTTTTAGTTGCATATTCCCTACAATATATAGCATTGCTAACGCTCGAAAATTAAAGATATAACTACACAGGGTTATACAGCTCATTCATTCGACGTTGTGGTTGCGTCGTTAGTGATTCATGCCACACGGAGCCTGGAGAAAACGCTGCGTAATGTACGCGCACTTCTCAAGCCTGGTGGATATCTCCTGTTACTCGAGATGACCGATAACGATCCTATTCGCATTGGATTCGTTTTCGGGTCACTACCTGACTGGTGGGCAGGTGAAAACGACGGCCGTGTACTTTCGCCGTGCGTTGAGCCTGTAAAGTGGGATGCTGTACTCCGTGAGACTGGGTTCAATGGAGTACACTCCATTACAAACGACCGAGACAGACTTCCATTCCCTGCGTCGGTCATTATCTCCCAGGCATGCGATGATAGAATCAACTTACTAAACGAACCTATCTTGGAACTGCCAACGTATAGCGAGCAACTAATTGGCAATGAACTCTTGATCGTCGGCGGGTCATCACTGAACACATCGAGGGTTATCAAAGGTATCCGCAACTATTTAAACCCACACTTTACTAGTGTGTCGGTACGAAAAGGTTTTAGCGATGTTGCTGGAGATGAAATTACGCCCACGACAACTGTACTTAATCTCTCCGATCTTGATCAGCCAATTTTTGCGAACCTAACTGCTGATGGCTGGGCTGGCATGAAGGCGGTTTATGAGAATGCGAAGTGCATCGTTTGGGTTACATCTGGTACACAATGGGAAAACCCACATGCTAACATGTCAATTGGCTTCGGCAGGTCTATGCTGTGGGAGATTCCCGGCCTAGAGCTTCAGTTTATCGATATTGGCAGCCAGCCCCTCCGCGCTGATGACATATCCAATGCCCTTCTGCGGTTCACGCTTGCGAATGAATGGGAGCGCAAGAACCAGCTCTCTGAGCTCACATACTCTCTTGAATTAGAGCTATACAGCTCCGACGCAGGCTATACAATCCCGCGCGTTAAGGAAAATGAGCTTCAGAATCACCGCTTTAACTCAACACGCCGCAGGATCACAGAGGCTGTTGACCCTTCCCAATTTAGTGTATGTGCCATTGAGGAGAAGGGTACATTGGTGCTGGAGAAAGGGCGCGCTTTGGAGGATATGCACAAGGATTCATCTGTATCCTCGTCTGCCCTCGTTACTGTCCAATATTCGTCACCGACACCGCTACGGATAGGACACAGCAGTGCACTTTTTGTTGTCTTGGGATCTGAAGTGTCGACAGGGAAGACCGTAGTTGGTCTTTCTGAGACTGCGGCTTCTGCCATACTGTTGCCACACAGCAGTATAGCGGCGCTAGAATACAAAAACGGCGCCTTGCCAGACATTCTCGCTACTATTCAAGATAATATAGTATGCGAGCAGATCCTAGCTACGAGACTAGCAGGGGACTTAATAGTAGCCCACGAGCCACCGCCAAGACTCGCCAGAGTTCTGCTCAACCGATGTTCAGAGATGGGCATCGTGGTCAAGTTCACCACATCAGAAAAGAATTCGTCGTCCACCAGCGCCGAATGGATCTACGTTCCCTCCAATTATCCTCAACGGCGGCTCATGAGCTTGATTCCTAGAGAGACTACCAAATTTATCAATCTGGCTAGCCGTTCCATAGGAATCAAANTTGGGGAGTCACTTTCAAAATGCCTCCCTATCCACTGTCAACATCAGAGCTTGCCAGATTTCATAGACCAGACTGCGCACCTATCTCCACGCGACAACGGAGAGTTGCTGCACAAGCGTCTTCTATCTGTGGCCAAATCCACATCCGCGGACGAGGCCATGGTCGGGAATGATTCTCTCCTCACGTTCGATATTCTTCCCATCAACCAGGTATCGGACTTGGGCACTGTCCCTAAACTCTCATCTATCATTGATTGGACAGCGACGAAGGATGCGCCGTCAGTACAAACCGTAGTGAGGCCAGCGTCTCATAAGCCACTATTCCGCCAAGACTGTAGCTACTGGCTCTTTGGACTAACAGGCGACCTTGGGCTTTCCCTCGCCGAGTTCATGGTTCGCCTTGGCGCTAGGCATATTATTCTATCGAGCCGCAACCCGAAAATTGATCAAAAATGGATCGCAGCAATGAATGATTTAGGCTGCCAAATCAGTGTATATTCAAAGTGAGTGAATCTCCTCAACTTCACACTGCTAGTTCCCCCACTAAGCTTTCGCAGTGATATGACGGATCTATCGGATCTCCGACGCGTCTACGACGACATCTGCGAAAGACTCCCTCAGCTAGCTGGTATAGTTCATGGTGGTATGGTATTACGAGATACTCCGATCCGTGACATGGACCTTGAAACGATGAATAAGGTTCTTGCCCCCAAGGTTCAAGGTAGTATCAACTTAGACCAGGTCTTGGGTGATCACGATCTTGACTTCCTGATCTACTTCTCTTCCATGACAGAAGTAGTCGGTAATATGGGCCAGTCTAACTACACAGCTGCAAATGCCTTCATGGTCAGTCTTGCCAAGCAGCGTCGCCAGCGAGGACTTTCGGCGTCCGTCATCAACATCGGCGCTATTCTCGGTATCGGATATATCTTGCGAGAGGCCAGCGAGGCAAGTCAAGAAAACCTTTTCAAGGGTGGTTATCTCTTCCTGTCAGAGACGGCCTTTCATGAGATTTTTGCCGAGGCCGTTATTGCCGGGCGCAAGAACTCGGGGCTCAACCCGGAGATTTCTACAGGCCTAAGGCATATTAAGTCGACAGACGATCGTCTTCCGATATGGGTTGATAACCCTAGGTTTTCGCATCACGTTATTCGCAATAACACAGAAAATTCCGTGAGCACAACCAAGGGCAATGCCGTTCCCCTCAAAGTACAGCTGCAGGAAGCAGCGACAGAAGAACAAGTATTCAAGATTATTCAAGGTGAGTGTTCCAGTGTAGTCTGCATCGTAGTATTCGCCTAACACTTAGCAGTGGCCTTCCTGGCAAAGCTACAAAACCTCTTGAAGATTGAGTTTGAAAATGATCGGACTGAGCAAGAAGTCTTGGCGTTGCGGACCGACAACATTGGCATAGATTCTCTTGTGGCCGTCGAGGTCCGGACCTGGTTCCTTAAAAATCTACAAGTCAATGGTGAGGCGTTTTTCTTTTTTTTCCATCACCCCTTTTATGGCCACACGAACCTTGGTTGACTTGAAATGATGTAGTCCCTGTTCTCAAGATCTTAGGAGGCGCCTCGCTAGGCGAGATTCTTCAGCATGCAGTACCTCAAATATCAAAGGACCTCACTCCAAATTTGGGAGGCGCAGAGGTACAAAAAGCGCCTCAAACCGTAGAGCCACCAGCCCCCAAATCACCTGGCTCGGCGTACCATAATTCTAGCTCTCCATCCACCCCGTCGAACGGTTTAGCATCGTCCCCAATAATCATAGAGTCAAATGACATTTCAGACGATGTCACATCGATTACATCGCTCTCCACGGAAGAGAGAAATTCTCCAGCGGAGAAGCCAAGCCACCAAGAATATTCTTCTTCTGATGTGGAAAGAAGCGGTCCCCTGTCATACGGACAGTCAATGTTTTGGTTCGTAAATACCCTTGTGAAAGACCCGACTACGCTGAACCACACTGGTTCATTCCGCATACGAGGCAAGCTGAGAGTAGCAGACCTAACACGGGCAGTTGAAGAAGTCGGATTTAGTCACGAAAGTCTCCGAACCTGCTTTTACCTCGACAGCGATGAGTCCCAGCTACCCGTTCAGGGTGTTTTACCTATGGGTACCCTTCGTCTCGAGATATCAACTGTTCAAAATGAGAAAGAAGTTGTTAAAGCATTCGATGCCCTTCATCAATACACTTATGACCTAGAAAGTGGACAGGTTATGAGAATCATACTGCTAACAAAGTCACCCGACGAACATTATCTACTTATCGGCGCCCATCACATTAACGTTGATGGTTTTACTCACCAAGTCCTCATGCAGGATCTAGAGAAGGCTTACAACAGTAAACCACTATCAAAACCATTGCAGTATCTTGATTATTCAATCCGCCAGCGTGAAGAGTTTCTCAATGGCTCATGGGGAGAAGACCTTGCATACTGGACCAAGGCGCTCCAGACTGTACCAGATGTTCTGCCAGTTCTCCCACTGCCGGATGCTCGACCGCGCAAGATTCTTGACAGTTACGATTTCCATCGACACAAGTTCAGACTAAGCAACGCTCTGTATACAAGAATCAACAAGACCAGCCGTGACATGAAAGTCACACCATTTCACTTCTATCTCTCATCATTTAGGGCTTTGATATTTCTGCTGAGCGGCGCTAGTGACTTCTCTATAGGTATTGGGGACGCTAACCGCACATCTCCGGAAATGCTAAGCGGCATTGGAGCATTTGTCAACATCTTACCACTTGTCTTCAATCACTCCGAGCGAGTGCCTTTTGCGGACATTCTGCAAGACACGCGGGAGAAGGTGCTCGGCGCGCTTTCTCACTCACGTGTTCCTTTTGGTGCCATACTGGACAGTCTCTCGGTCGCACGATCCGAATATCATAGCCCCATCTTCCAGACCTTCTTGGATTATCGCGAGGGCGTGAAGGAGACAACGACGTTTGCTAATACTCGCATGGAGATGCTCAATTTTGAGTCTGGCCGGACGGCCTATGATGTCAACGTCGATATCACAAACTATACAACAGGTTGTCAGGTCGAATTCATGGTACAGACAAGCATTTACTCGGAAGATGACCTAAATATCCTAGTCGATGCATACGAGCGAGTTCTCGCCTCCTTTTCTGAGACACCTACACAGCCCCTCATGACACCAAAAATATATGGTGATGAAAAAGTGCTAGATGCAGTGCAATTAGGTCAAGGTAAGTTCAAAACTCCATAAGTCTATACATATCTTAGTCAGTATCTCACATTATTGTAGGTCCCGTACTTGAGTCGAAGTGGCCGGAAACATTAGTTCATCGCGTGGTCGACATCGCCCTCGCCAACCCCCAGGTCGAAGCTGTGAAAGATAGCAGCGGTGTCGCTCTCACTTACAAGCAGCTACTCGATCGTGTTCAAAGTATCGCAGAGGCGCTCTTAAATGCTGGTGTCACCCCCGGATCGGTAATCGCGGTCTTTCAAAAACGAGCAGCGGACTGGGTATCGTCCATGCTTGCCATCATGTATGTGGGTGGAACATACTTGCCTCTAGACCCAGGCCTCCCCATCGAGAGACTTTCTAGTATTGTGAACGACTGCAATCCAACATTGATCTTGGCCGATCTGTCTACTACTAGCAAAGCTGCCAGTCTGACTTCGACCCCTATCCCTGTGATAGACTGTTCTACCATACCAAACACACCGTCTACTACCATCCCAATTAAGGCAAAGGCCGACGACGCTGGCGTGATCTTCTACACTAGCGGAACGACAAGCGCTCCAAAGGGCATACCAATTAGCCATAAAAGCTTAAAGAATGAAACCGAGTTCTCTGCCCACACATACGGCTTCGGTGTCGAGAGAGTCCTTCAGCAGAGCGCGCCCAGCTTCGACATGTCGCTCACCCAAATATTCTCCGCTCTTGCCTTTGGCGGGTATCTATACATCTGCCCTGCCGAAGCCCATGCGGACCCTGTTGCCCAGATGGCCATCATGGCCTCCGAGCAGCTCACGTTGAGTGGGGGGACTCCTTCCGAGTATCTCAGCTGGGTAAAAGTCGGACTCGCTGAGCTAAGTCGCGCCCCGTGGCGGGTCGCAATTTCTGGTGGCGAGCCTATTAAAGACTCGCTGCTGGAAGCATTCCGGTCTCTAGGAAAGCAGGACTTGCGACTTTTCAATGCATACGGCCCCACGGAGGTTACTTGTTCTGCGACTCGCCGGCAGGTAGACTATATGGACGCTGATTTGCTGCAAAAGGGCCCCGTTACCGCCGGAAGGGCTGCGCCAAATTCATACTTCTACATCGCTAACCCATTCCTTCAGCCCGTTCCCGTGGGCTTCACCGGAGAGATTGTTGTAGGGGGTGCTGGGATTGCCCTCGGCTACCTAAACAGGGCGGAGGAGACGGCGGCTAGGTTCCTTCAAGATGAGCACGCCACAGCCGAAGCCCGCACGAGAGGCTGGAGCGCAATTCATCGAACAGGCGATCTTGGCAAGATGACGCCAGACGGAAGTCTTCAAGTCTTGGGTAGAATCAAGGGCGATACTCAAGTGAAATTGCGTGGTATCCGGATGGACCTCAGCGAGATCGAGGGCGTAATCTCCAAAATTCCGGGGATCCAGGACGTGGTTGTAAGCAAGCGGCGCTTGGGTCCTGACGAACTAGACTACCTTGTCGCACATGTTGTAGTGCCTGACGAGCAATTACGATCAACTGAACGTCTACAACAGGCCGTTGACCGTCTAACTCTTACACAACAGATGCGCCCTTCCATTATCATCCCTGTCGATGATCTGCCGAGGGGACAGACGGGAAAGGTAGACAGAAAGACGGTTGCACAATGGGCTCTGCCATTGCAGGGGAACAACAGCCAGTTCAGCACAGACCTTACACCGGAGATGGAGCGTATGTGCCAACTATGGGCAGAAGTGATCTCTCCTGAAGTGTTCTCACGCTACTCCATCTCCAGCCTGAGCGATTTTTTCCATGTTGGAGGTAACTCGCTGTTACTCGTCAACTTACAGCGGCGCATGAATGCAACCTACAACACCGAAGTGAGTCTCGTGCAACTCTTCGAGTCCAGCACCCTCGGGCGCATGACCAGCCTAGTCAGCGAACAAGTCGAGTCAGGGGCCACATCCATAAACTGGGACAAAGAAACCGAGCCCCCAATCCTC